>JAJMCM010000029.1:0-70255 GCA_030565665.1 Zygotorulaspora chibaensis | reverse complement strand
AGCTCTCCCATGCTGGCAGATTGAACGCACACATCCTCACCCAACGCGCCAGGTACTCACGATGGTTGTTGTCTCGTAGACAGTTGTGAAAACAGCGCCCCAGAACTTTCATCTTTTGCTCAATGTTATCTTTCCCTTCTAGATCTTGCAGTAGCAGGCTGATATCGTGGTTGGCCAGAAAGGGGTGTCCGTCGAAGGAAGATAGACGGTAGGCGTTGAAAAGAAGAAACAGCATGGGGGCCAGCATCGCCCCGTACTGGTCTATGGTGCTTGGTGCAAACTTCTTGACCATCGAGGTGATCCCATCTTTCATGTCGATATTCAGATGGTTTGAGGCCCTCTTTTCCGCCTTGATGTAGGCAAAGTTGAGGTAGTTTTGTCCAAACGCCACATATGCAGTCATCTTCTCTCGGCACTGGGACAGGACCTCGTAGTCCTCCTCCGTGAATACGAACTCATGCACCTTGATGACTCTCGCAAGAACGCCGTTGTCACTTCATAAAAAATTATACCTAGTCATTGGGAGGAAATCATTGTGATTCTGCAAACCCAGTCCGCAAAGCCACTTCAGGGTCTTGACCTAACATGATCAAGGTCACTAGGCACTTTAGTGCACATTAGCTTGCTACTTACTCCTATTACTAAATGATTTTGCCCTCTTCTGAAGACTGCAAGAACATTACCACTTACCTGCAGGAATTAGCAATCAAATATCAAACGCATGTGGTAGTGTTTTGCTATCGTAACTAAATAACAACGACTAGAAGATGTGGAGGTATGAAGCGCTCATATGCTCTAAATTTTATTCGGCAATTAGCTATGTTTGTTGAGAATATAAGAAAGTATCCGCCGTACAATTGCTTCTCTACATCCCTTGTGGTATAAGCCGAACAGATCTTCGCTACCTACAAAAGGCTTTTAAAAGAAGTCTATTGAATCAGATCCCAGGAGGTTAAATGGCTCTTACTGTTTTGCTAAGCAGATGTTCTGTCAACGGCACCTATCGGGCCCTTTACCCCTGCGGTCAAAGATATCAGCTTAGGGCTACGTTATCTAATACTCCAATTAGTATATCATCACATCATAGTAAGAAAAAACCAACTCTTTTTTTCAGGTTGCAAAGTTACTGCAAGCTTATTAACCAATTTTAGACTCGTCAAATGAGAGACAGTTTAATTTTGAGTTTCATCTATTTGTGACAAAACAAATTTTCTTTTATTTTTCTTTCATCTTAGACCTTCGAAGAGGACACTTCTATATGCCAAAGGAAATGAGTGATATCGAAGCAAATATGTTGCTTTAAAGTTTTTTGTGGGTTTGAGTCTGGTATATTTTGAATTCTGGACCCCTTTACTGAATGATATTTGAGTCTTTTTCATTAAGTTTTGCTGATTGGTTGCTCGAGGGCATACTGGTAAATGATTATGCTATGGAATGTGATTCTCGTTGCTTCAAAAGGCATTTCAAATCTCAGAAACGCCCATGTGCATAAAACTTATTCGATGTACAACTCTGGATGATAATTATCGTCAGCCAAACGAAATTGAGATTTCCTTCCTCTTGTTATAGCTCTACAGGTAAACGTCATTGCACAGGCGATAATAGCTGTTGTATTGAGTCTTATCATGCATTGAACGTTTTTGGGCTCCATGGAGCTTTGATCGGTGAATCCTGGTCCTTATTATATATAACCATGACTTTAAGGCTAGAGTGCTCGGAAACTATCATATTCACCCTAGTTACTTTACTTCGCGGCGCAAACTTCAGCCTCACTCAGCAAAATACAGCTTCACAATTCTTAGTGCCTTTGTTTGAGCTACTTTATGCCCGTCAAATCACACACGTGATCGGATGAGATCACGAGATTCTTCACTTGGCTAAATGTACGGAACATAGGGTAATGACAACACCGACAAAAAAATGGCGTTGACTAGCGGCGCACCACCAGTGATCAAGGAACTCTAGATTACATTGACCGATTACCTTTCTTTTGGAAGAAAAGAATTCTAAGGCTGCCCTTGGCGCTATTTTTGTTTTATTTCCTTAAAAGTTTATACCGTTTCGTATTGATATTTTCTATTCTGGGAACATCGTCAGCTACCTCCGCAAAGCGAGTGGTTAGAATTCATTAGTAAGCGCGATAGATCAACGTAGAAAGGACACGATATGAAGCTAGCGAGCCAAATAAGGAGCACCACGCGCTGACAGACTACATCAACCTTACTAATAATATTAGCTTACCAATCGGCACTCTTGATGTCGGCTTGCTGCGCTCTCGAGGAGTAGATAACCTTCGAGAAAAAATTGATTTATAAAAGGGGTGAATATGGATAACTTGGAAATCTGTCTCCGTAGACTGTGGCATCAACAACGATGGCGGTTAAAACTCTATACGCTTCCAAAAATGCTCGAGGCATGTTGCCCCGGGCCCTAGTTGAATGGCTCAAAATTGACATAGATTCAGTGGACCCAAGTGAAAGGTATGAGGAGTTTAAAAGTCTCTTTCCCCTTGGAAAGAATCCTGCTTTTGTGGGCAGCGATGGATTTGAATTGAGCGAGGTTATGGCAATTTTGTTCTACCTGGTGAATTTGAAAGGCGATGAGAAACTCGTAAAATCGTTTTACGGAAATACGCTGGAGGAACGTTCTCAGGTTATTCGGATTTTATCATTCACAAACCAAGAAATAACCTCAAGCACTGTTGCAGTATTGACGGCTGCGAAGAGTAATGCCAGTCAAGAGGAATATGATTTAAAGTTATCCAAGTGTGTTGGATGCTTTGAGTTTCTGGAGGAGCGTCTGGCTGAGCATGAATTTTTGGCAAAAGACCAGATTACGATTGCCGATTTATTTACTGCAACCATAATCGCTACTCTCTTTGGTTTTGCTCTCGGAAAAGACAAGTTTGCTAGCTTTACTAAACTTAACAAGTGGCTCTTGAAAGTTTTGAAACATCCAGTGCTCGAGGGTAAAGTAGACACTACAGTATTCTTAGAGAAAACAATCTCCCTTTCTTCGGCTAACTAAATTGATGCACTGCACGTTGGTGGTTGCCGAAAATTGATGGTTGAGTTGTTCTCAGTGATATAGATATATAGATATAGACACACTTTTAATAGTAATATTGAAGACTCTAGTTAACTCTATTCTTGGAGCTGCAGATGTGATCCCGAATGAAATCATTTCTTAAACCAGCCCCTCTCCTGCCGCTGTACCACTAGAGCGAGAGGCAAACTTTAGTCATCTACCTGCGGTAGTTTTTTATAACCTTAAATATTTCATCTTCTCCTTGTTACAACGAAGCAAGAAGTCAAGTCAAGGTCAGGCTGCTTGAAATTGTAAAAAGAAGAGAAAGTGCTATGAATTTTGTCAATTCACACACTATCTTCAAGTCCCGGGAGATATGCCAATACAGCTTGAAGCCGCCGGCTATTCCATACGCACAGACAAAATTTTCGATAATTCACTGAAATTAATTGAATATAAGGGAAAAGATAGCTCAAATGGTCTTAGTTCAAAAACTTCCTTCGAATATGTTATACAGTTTGAGAAGGATTCAAATGAAATTTGAATATTTCAAGCATTATATGTCTTCCAATATCGCATCACTTTCTTGTTCGAGTTCCTACATCACATGATTTTTCTGTAATAGTTCCCTCAAAGTTAGGTGATATTCAGCCATCATATAAGGAGTATTTTTGTAAGGTGTTGCCTTAATCGAACGACCGAAGTTTTTTCTGATAGTTATGTCCGTATTTCCATTAGTGATAAAAGTGTATTGCGTAGCTTGGTAGCTTGGGGCTGCCATGCCATGAAGAATCAATTATTGAATTATCAAATCGAGGATCTCGGGGCTGATGAACTTGTTGAGGAGGTACATGAGCACTTTTTCCTGGGATCAGGAGAATGTTATTCCGGATATCACAATTTGTTAGTAGTTCATATTATGGGGCTGCGATCCACTATCGTCTACTTTTTTTTCTGAGCAGCTTTTGAACGCTTTAGTCGGCGGCTTCTCGGTCGTGAATCATGAATTTGTTTAGTGCTTGTCTTGTCTGTCCTGGAATGCCCAGCTAGCTGTAAGGATAGTCGTATACCGAGAAAAGTTGCTCTAAAATGTTGTAGAAATGAGCAATTGTCTAAGAGGCAGCGCTTTGGAGCAATTACCCGGAGCGAGGATTGTTGCCAACATTAGAGGTTGTTGGCTACATGTTTGGGGTTGAGTTTGTGAAAGGAACCTTTACCACACCTTTCCTCCCCTGGTAAATTGCAGGTCTAACAGGCTTTTTGGGAAGAGGTGTATCAGTATATAGACCCAACATATGGTGCATTAAACGGTGTTGATTGTTGATGGGAATCATGTACCGACTGCTTCACCGTTCAATGTTGATAGATGTGAAGCACACAAAACCGTCGACGTGATTACCGCTGATGTTCTCTCTCTCTCAGGTTACACATCTGAAAGAAAGTGAAGAACTGTGCCAAAGAAATCTCAGCCTTTCAGTTGAAGTCACTTTTGGGAGTGACTTACTATTGTTTCTAACTTGTGTAACGGGCAGTGTTATAAGTCGTTATTCTACTGTACCTTATTCAAAAGATTATTTCTACTTTTTACTGCCGTTGGGACTCCCCCTCAATTACGTTTACTTATCAATAATCGAGGAGCCGCGCCGATTCGGCTCAATTTTGCAGCTCAAGCGGACGGTTGATTCGAGAAGGAGTTTTATGCAGTTGTCTAATAAAATCCGTGTACATAATTTTTATAAACAGCTCTTCGCAGCGACTTCGGCACTTCTCCGTAATTGGATTTCAATACTTAAAAGAACAACGAAATGAATTCATTCCACTCTAAGATAATTGTCAAATCTCGTCTCCTCTTGATATTATGGGAAAGAAGCCAGTCCCTGTGCGCTGGATCCCGCCCACGAGGAAACATTGAAAGACTGAGTTATTGATTTTTTTTGTCCTTCGGCCAAGGAAAGAACAGCCACTTCAGCTCCGGCGCCCATAGCAGAGCCTGGAGAGAGGGCATAAACAAATTTTCCGGCCACTGTCAAGTCAATATATCCAGATCCAGCATTGGCAGAGGTAGTGTTTATAGTCGATAAAATTGACGCATCTTCCAGGCTCATTTCAACAATATGATTGACTAGTGGATCTGTCACAAAGGCAGAATTGGAGTACTTCGAAATTGCGGCCCAGCACGTAGCCATTTGATCCGGGATAGCTTGCTTGTGCAATAACTTGGCGGTATCCATTTTTTCATCAAGAGAGAATATTGCTGCCCCATATCCAGCATCTGCAGAAAAATATTTGCTGGAAGAAGGTATCTGCTCGAACCCGAATAAAGCAACGGTGCTATTCAAAATATTTTGAGCTCCTGAAGCAGACACACGCGACTCTCCTGTGAGGCATGATCGGCTGATATCTAACGTACTCACAAAGCCAGTTTTGTTTGCAGAAGGGTCGCCTTTCACAGTTGTAATCAAATACGATTCATCTTCGGAAAACTTCACTTGAGATACCGTGTTGAGGGGTCCAACTGGTGGATTCGATTGGTCGAGATAGAAAGATCTCAAAAAGTCCATTTGTCCAATTCCAACATCAGGCGCATACGGCGCACATGAAACACCAGACCTGGTACCACTCGTACCGACACATACTAGGCCATTGAAAGCTGAAGCAGCCACCGTGACTGGAAAATCACCAGGGACAAAAGCAGGCTCCCCCACAAGATAAATGGTTGTGGGGTCGTTTTCGTCGATCCTGAACATTGAGACGGAGTTGTCGCCAGCGTTTACCGCAAATAATGTGTTTCCGACTACAACCACAGACCCCTGACTACTTAGCCCGTCAAAAGCTACAGTACTGTTCGTTTCGGCGCTCAGAATGCTAGCACCAGATCCATTTGTGTACGTTAACTGCCCTTCAGATATAGTTCCATTCCCATGTACAGCTAACGACACTACTGCATTCGCCTTCTCGTTTGTCTGAAAATAGATTGCTTTGGCAGTATCAACCCAATCAGCCTTGGATAAGGAAACATATGTTGGCAAACCTGCAACTAGGTGTACGGTGCTTGCCAGCGAAAAGAGTACCGTGATGAAGTTTTTTAATCCTGAAATCATACTTGAATCTTACTTTGCTCAGGCCCTCAAGACTCGATATAGACCTGCTGAATCTACAGAATAATACCAACCTTTTATAGGTTTTTGTGGCTCTTCTTAGATAACACACAGCATAGATGACGTAGTGGCTTGAACAACTCTTTTTTTGATAGTCTGGCTGAAAATAATTCTTTTGTAATTGTCATACTTCATGGCTGCTGTCAACCAATAAACTGCATTCAACTATTGTATTTGTTCATTGTTGACCTTCTGGAACACATGATGACAAATACTTTCGGCGCTTCGAGCTGAACCTTTAAAATGCTCGAGCAAAATGATGATTAATAATTTTTTCTTGGCTGCATGACAAAGCGGCGCTCGAAAATGACGACATCGAACGTGATACCTCTTTTGGTGCGAGTTATGCGTCAACAATGGAAAATGGCTAGAAGGAAAGCCCACTGCCAAGCCTCTCTCAGATCTGCATAATTTCCCGCAAATTTTTCAGATAAATCATTGCGTGCTTAGATACTCAAAAGCTAATTGCGTTGAGAAAATTCGATCTATCTGGTGCTAAATAGGGATGGACTGTCAAATTTCAATCCGTTTTAATTCTTCCAAAAATTAGGACAGACATCCAGTCCGTAAGTAGTAGTTTCACACCTGATGAAACTCCTTTTGAAGTATAAACATTAAAATTACCTTAGTTTTGTTGTAATCTTATACAGGAAATGTTCGGACAGTGATATCAGTTCTCCACTTATGCAAATGAGAATATATGGTAGCTCTATCTACTTTTTGCTATAAAGTCAGCTAATTTGTCTTTTGTAAGCCTCCAGGGGTGTGTGACATTAGAGCGTCCGGTTATGTCCAAAAATTAGCCTTTGTTGTTACAGTTTTTAAGGATGTGCGCAGGGAACAATTTTGAGCCATTTCATTGCCGTCATTTGAACACATCATACCGGTGCTGCTCTCATTATATGGAAAAGAATCAAAAAAAATCAATAACAAGCTGACATTTAACTTTACGACAGATAACCAGGACTGAAATGATTGGAGTCACATTTGTTCGTAGTTTTGATATTCTTTGGCTCCAGGTTGCCACTTGTCCATTTCTCTGCACAGTTTTTACTAGGTTCTCACCCATCTTTATCTTTACCTGCAAAAAAATCAAGATACGACTGTTTTTTCTCTTCAAGAGATAATAATATCTGTTACACTAGCATCTACCGTCAAGTCCAACATCAAGATCCTCAGATATAGCAGAACTGTGCAGTGCACGCATCGGATATTAACGTTGACACGGCACTTGTCAAATGGCCTGCGCCGAAGACATGAAAAAGTACACTGCACTTCTGAAGGCTCTAGTTTGAATTATATAGCAACCATTTCAGGGCTCGAACGAGTAAAAAGTAAGTACCACCTCGAATAGCTGTAACTACTAAATGCACCTATCTATTTGAAATGGTATGTAATAAATAAAGACCGACCATAATAAAATTAAAAAAAGCTAAATTATAGTATAACTCAATATGACAAGACCTAATTCAATAAGGTACCTCGCTGCCATCGTAGCTGTAAAACTTGCCAGTATCGGCCAACTGTATTTTCTCGAAAATACCAGCCAATTTCGAAGCGCTCTCTTCAGGGGTTATTGCCTCGAGGGCGCTGGCGTCGATGTTGTTTTCGCTAAATTTAGCGGCAGCATAATTACCCATGTCGGTAAGCACCATCCCCGGATGGAAAGCCACAACAGTAAATTCTTCATCCTTTAGTTCGAAACTTAGCTCTTTAATCGTGTAGTTTAAAGCTGCTTTGGATTGTCCATAGGCTGAAAAAGGAACTGGAATATACCCCGTTATCGACGCGGCAATGGTCGAAATCAAGAAGATCTGGCGAGTCTTTTTCCACAAAAGCAGAGGATAAAGCTTCTGTAAGGCTAAAACAGGACCCAAGGTATTCGTCGTGTAATGATCTAACCACAATTTTTTTGGAGCATCCAAAACCTTCATGTAAGAATCTGCAATCCCGGAGTTAGCAATCACAACATCAATACCATCAAAACCGGCTATCTTTTTTATTTCGCTTGGAAGCTTGTCAATACTTGCATCTTGAGCGATGTCCAACTCAACTATGTGGACATTAGTTCTTTCTTTCGTTAGAAGAACAAGTGCTTGATTTTTGGCTAATGATGGAGTTCCGCGGTAAGAAGTAATTACGGTATTGAATGGAGAATCACTTAAGATCTTGACCAGATTAAAACCGATCCCACGATTACCGCCACTGATGAAGTATGTTGTTCTTTTAGAATTAGAGCTCATTTTTTCAGCTGTTACTTAGGTTATTGATTACTGACTATTTGTTAGACGTAAAACCGAAATTACCCCGGCACTTTTATATGTCTTAGCTTTAGGAATTATTAGTAAGCTAGCTTGGGATTGCATTTCTTACAAATACTGCAGACAATTGATATCTTGTAGTTCCTTGCGCTCTCTTCTGTGGTTGTTTACCATATTTATTGCTCCGCCGCGCTAATTAGTAATCTTGTAATGTGCATCGAAATGCGACAAACCATATCTGTTGAGTGGCGCGACGCGTTGCTGAAAAGCAGCATAGAAAGATAAACAAATTATTAAGAAATTTCAACGTCTGTCAGAGGTGTGATTACCAACGTAGCTTCGACTCTTAAACTCGACTCTTGCAAGAGCTGCTCAGGTGCGAGTGTTCGATCAGTTTACCGATAGTCAATGAAGATTTTAGTAAGTGAATACTTTACTGCTTGAAGGATGCACACTCTACTTTATTATTGTCAAATAAGCTTTCATTTTTATCAAATATGTACGCACATTCCTGCATGGGTCGTCTTGAATTTATGTTGTCCTGCTTCTCATTAGCAACTGGAACTCTCTTGAAAAGTTCGATTTTTCAGAAGATAATCATTTTTTTCTGCAATGGGTCAGTTTAAAATGTCACAAAACCAACCAAACAAAATGCCAGCTCGTCTCATCAAGATCCCCAATAAAAGAATACCGTTGCCCATACCCAAATCATCAATCTTTTGTTTGAGTGTTCAAAAAATTCAAATATATATATAACTTTGAGAATATATATATTTATTGGAAGATGGCTTTAATGCGAACTACTTGAAGTCTCTATTTATGTAATATCATGTCTTTTCATTCCATGATAAACAAAGCTGGGGTTTCACACACCATCAACGAAAGATATTGTATCAAATAAGAATTTTCGAATATTTACAGGCTCGTCGGATGCTATCCGGCTCACGAGAATTGGTCTCTGGTAGACCTTAGCCACCTTAGCATTGGAAAAAAGCACATCAGGATGTTGAAACACTTGGTTCATATAATGGCATTCGATTTGGGAAGCAATGCAGCTTAGACATGATCGATCAGCATCGCACTGGATCATCTTACTCTGGTACCCTGCACAAGGTATGTGGGCTCACTTACCTCTAGAATTGTTTTACCTGCCTATCATTTTCTTGGGTTATATTTTCACCCAAAACCTCCCGTCGGGTTGTGAAAGTTATTCACCTATCGCCATGAATATGGGGTTGCTTTTTGTTCTTTCCTTTGTTTGGACCTTTCCTCCTATGACTTGAAATCGTGCCTTTGTCTTTTTCAGGACGTCATGCATGCATGAGAACAAGCCAAACGCGATTTCTTTCGACGTAGCAGCAATGACTATGAACTGCCAACCATATCGCGCCCTGCCCCACGTTCAAGCCACATCTCCAGCTCAAAGTAGAAAATATGCAGGGTACAGGAAAAAAAGAAAAAAAGAAAAAGTATGCCGGTCTACTATGTGGCGTACAGAGCCTGTATTGTTTGAGTTTTAGTTTTAATAAGTGGGATAAGCGTTAATAGGCCGTAGAGGTATTCAGTCCTTATCCAATAGTGGTGAACCGCTCCCATCTTCCTTGATTATACTAAAACTGTAGCTAAAGGCACTAGATTAATTCCTGTAAATTGAGTATTCTATATTTTCTTTAAGAAGCAATATATGTTAGCAATCATGGTTTCTTGTGGCTAGCCGCCCTTGTAGCGCGCTCGTGACTAGACATGCAAAATCTATATCACGTGATACATTCGCTACTACGATATTACCAGTCCAATACAAGCAAAAGTCAGGGCGTAAGATGAGGTTCGAAATGATTCTGGGGTAGAGAAACGTTCACGTGCCTCAGAAACGAGAAATCGGAGTGCAAAACACGGAATGAAGCTAGTGATTTTTTTTCCTGAATCAATGCCAATAGTTTATAATCAAAAAACTGCTAGCAGCGAGAATGAGACTTCTAGAACGCGGTGATTTCTTTGCTTGACATAAAATAATGGATACAAATAAAGAGCCTTGGTGGCACCACTGGACTATAGCAGCCAAGTAACGGTGCTTCTCGTCCGCGGATAGCAATGTTATTTTCGGTGAGATAAATCATTTTGTTGAAAGAGGTGTTTTTTACCGGAATTTTCGAAGCTGTGGAAATTAGACGTTGCAGGAATACTTAGGAATTGTTCAATTATGGTGACAAATAAATTCATACGCTTCCTGCAGAGTTAATTCAAGCTTGAATCGAATGGAACTCATCTATGACAGTGTCACCAATGTCTATACCTAGCGAAATACACATATTGAATCATCAAACACTAGGGCAAGTGAAGATTTTCACTCTTCTGGTCATCATTCAACCTATGATCACACCCTTTCTTTTGAACCATAGAATGTACAGTGCTACTTGGCTATTAGTGAACCGCCGTAGATTCCTTCGTTCTAAGATGCCTGATTTGTAATCGTCTCGCAATGAGCTATCAACCGATATATTCTGACTCTTTCCTGTCGATTGATACTCTGTCGGGGCTTAACCTTGCCTCAGGGACGGCCCCTGTACATTTTCCCTCCATTTGTTTGATACTTCAACTTTCAGAGGATATATTGATGCTCTCCCTTATTGAAGCTCACCAGGGAGGGACCTTTGCGATAAGGTACTGCTCCAAATTGTTCACGTGCTCATAAAGCTTATCGGACGGTTGCGATTTAGCGATTATCCCACAGAGGGAGTGAAACAAAGTCGGCAAGCAAAAGTTGCATTCCATTAAACTTGGGAGATATTATATAGTGTATGTACTATCTAGGATATGATTTTAGAGGGGATTTTAGCATTTACTTTTCTATAATAGATTCGTTTTCCCTCGAAATAGTATTTCCGGACATCCTTATTTTTTGACATTCTAAAATGACATCGAAAATGTTGCCCAAAAATGACCCGCAGGCAAACACTATGACAACCAAAAGCATTGGGACGGCGTCGAACACATAGATGAAGTACTCATGCGATATTATGTAGCCGTCATTTCCCTGGGCAAATTCCACAATTCTAATTATCGAACGTACCATAATAAATATACTGCTCAACAATAATGTGATGTTTAGAAACCACCATTTTTTAGAAATGGAGTTATAGTAGATACACCTGTCTTTGACAGACAGGGCAAACCTCACTTCATTCACGATAAAAAATCCAAAAAAAACTACCTGGACAACAAGCCCCGCTATAATCAGATTGGTTCCCGCTTTCATAGACCCGTTTTGGGACATTACTCCACCACCGGCGGCTTGTAGAAAAAAACTAATAACATCACCAAAAACAAAAAAGCTAGTCCCAAAGCGAGCAGACACTAGCATGAGGGACTGACACCCCAAAGCATGTAATAGTCTACCGAAGATCATGTAAATTGTGGCGGCATACAAAGCGGGTGCAACCAATAAGAGGACGGACTGAATTACATACGGAGTTGTTGCCTCTTTATTTGAACTGGAGATGATCCTTCCAATGTATCCAACTGCCTCCATGATACTTCCAATAAAAAAAGGTATGAAAACACAAACCGTCGTTGAGATCTTCAAGGTTTTTCCTTTTTCTACCTCTTGATCGAAACTTCTGTATTCGACGGTGTCATCACGATATAGCTTGAGCTTTTTGCTGGCCTTTCGAGCAGTGCGCACTATTTCTACCCCATAAACGGCTGTTGCCGCTAGAAAAAGGACAGTTAAAACTATAGCTGCAGGTTTATTAGGCGTGTATTGATAAAGGACCCAAGTGGCATCGGAGGACATTCTATGAGATTATGAAATTGATTGTAGATGGTTTTGATTTCCAATTGAAGAGTGATGAATCTACAGCAGAACTTTTTGGCCAAGTTATTTACCATAAACGTTTTTATACTCTTTTGACACTTCCCGACGTCGAAGCCCTCTTATCACGTGTATTTAGCTTCCCGCGGGTTGGGGTGGCTGAGATCCTCATCTTCGAGGGCGGGAGAACGTGGAGACGTACTATCATCGTTTTTTATTACAATTTTTGCTTCGTAAAGTCACGTGAGCTGCTTTTGTCCGCGGCATATGAACCCTCAGCCACTTTTGTTTCTTTTTGCTTGGTGTGATTTCTCGGGATTCGCCCTTTCCCTTAGATTCAGATGGCACAGTATTCTTACTATTGGTGTCGGCAATGCTTGGCTGCATAACGATGTATAGAAACAGTACGGCTATCCAACTCGAGATTTCCCACGGGAGAAAAGGCTGTGTCGAGATGTACCCTGACACTGAGATTTTTACGCCTCAAAACGAATCGGCAAAGACCTTACCCTGAAGGATCGAACATATATGACCTTGAAAATCTTTAAAAGCTGAAAACATTGATTTAATTTCGGGAAAAAGAAAGTACAACACGAAATTGCCGAGAAAACTTTATGCTGCTCTTGTCACTGAGTATTGTTGAAAAATGAATGTCAGCAAGAAACAAGAGAAGAGGGCTAAAAAAACTTTTGAAAATTTGTCGGAGAAGAAAGAGAAAGTGCAGTATTGGTCGGCCATGCTAAAGCTGCATTGATTCCTAATTCAAATGTCATTATTCGGTAACAATCTTCTGATATTTTTTTCAAGATAGTAGTGCTACCAATGAAGACGTCTAATAAGCCGCATGGGATCAAATGTTCCTGTGCGGTTTCGAAAATTCTTTGCCGGGGCTGCATCAATCCCCAATAGCGAAAATCCTCAGGCTTTTTTGACTCTAGACACAGGGAAATCGGCTTTTACAGCGGAAATGAGTCTATTGAAACCTATATGGTGGGAAATCAGTTGCAATTTTTGATTGATTCGTGAATATTCTATCTATCAAGCTACGTTGGGCCCTCACCTTGTATTTTGGTGTTTATTCATTTATTCTTTACTTCACCTATGGGCGTGATCTGGTTAGTTCAAAAGCTTTCTTCTCCGCCGACGAAAGGTGCTAGAAAAACAGTCATTTCAGTTTTGAAGTTGTAAGCATTATTACTGCCAATTATGAATCAATTCAGCTTTTAAGGCTTTGGCAATGACAGCTCAAATCCCAGCACAAAGTATCAGAGATGTAATGAGAAGCTCGTAGGAAGATATTGTGATAATCTCTAAATAAAGATGGTATAATACATCGTACATTTTTCGACTTCTTTCTCTCTTTAAATAAGAGAAATATAACATTTCCAGGCTCGCGTGGGGTTCCAGACTACTGGAAATGATTATCAAACCATTCTTATTTTTCTTGTGAACTGAAAAGGGAGGTAAAACATTGGAGCAGATACCTTAAAGTATTATTAAGCATCATTATAGCGTTAAGATTTTGGCAAGCGATGAATCGCAGAGCCAGTCAGAGACGCAGGTAACAGAATTCAGTCTACAAATAAAATCAAGGGGTGATGCCGATATTCACCAAACTTTTTCGAACGCTGCTTTTTTTTTTCTCACAGAATTTGTCTACTTATAGCCAGAAAATTAATTCTTGCACAGGTAATATCCTCAAAGATTAAAGAACTTGAAGTCGTACGATAACCACAATATAACAACTTTAATTTTTCTTCATAAGTTGAGATCGGTACAAGCTTCAAAAATAGACCCGAGAATTCACAACCGAGAAATACGTCTATGAAGTAAACCAAATGCTGTCCCCGAGATATTCTCCATTTTAGAAAAGTACGCAAAAACCAGAAGACATTTTAATTTTTATTATGAGGGATATCGCACATTCATTGGGCAGTGGTGCGAGACTGAAAACTGACAATTTGTGCAAGACATAAAGCAAAGACTACTATTCAACATGGATTTTTTAATTTTTATCCTCGAGTACCACAGATTCTCTCACGTGCGACTGCCTATAGAAACTTCATTTGAGTCTGATGTCTCAACTATTCATGCCTCATTTATAATCTAAAGGGACTCTGCTAGGTTCACCAACTGCGAATATATGGTGTAAGCCTTCCCTCTCTCCACTCCCAGGTCTCAACGTTTCTTTTTTCCGCTGCTCATGTTCACGGTTAATGCCATTAAAGTCCCATTGGCAGAGCGCATAGAGTAATATTCTTATTATTTAACGTTACCCTACGCAAAACAACAACGGGAGCGAAAATCCCAGCCGAGTGCAACACGCAAATAGAGGAAAAGGCATCCAGCAAGTACCACAGATCCAAAATGAGCCAACGTAAACCAAACAAAGGGTAGGTAAGGGTACACGACGCATAGAGCAAAAACGAAACATGAACGACAACGTTGACGACGTTGACAGCCTCGAAGATATGAAAAAGCTTATCTTTTGGATGAAGATCTTTTTGTACCTCCTTTTAGCAGCCATCGTCATTTTCGGGTCTTCATTCATCTGGGCACTTTCAACTGACCTTGATATTTCCAGAAATTAGAATTTAAGGCGACTTAGTCCTTCTCCATACAAGGTGTTGATTTGCAACTTACAAGGAATTTCAACCCGACGCGCATTGAAAGATAACGAATGTTTACTACGGAAGTATATGGCGGCAATTTTTGGGACACTAGACCTCTCCGTTTCAAGAACGAAAACGAAATTCAAACGGCAACCCCAAACGAGATTCTCGCTTGCAGGACTGAGATATGCTTCGCAAATGATAAATGTTTACCATCTTCAACTGATGCGATCCGGAAGGACCAGATACCTCTATTTGATTCGATATACCAAACATCATGATCCGGTCAGCAGCGGAAGGAAAAATTAAGATAATGGGAATAAACAAGAGCGTCAGCCACGAATCACGTGTTGGAAGCAGGACTTTAACTTCTCGAAAGATGAATGTTTGTATGGATGTATTCGCAGTTTCTCCATTTGCCTGATTTTAGATTATGCAAGACTCGTTTAGTTAACTGGGAAAAAAAATATGAGGGGAATGCCGTCTGCCTTTTTGCTGCGGAAATAGTGATACTGTAGATGCCGTGAACTTTTAAACTTCAAAAAAATGAGCTTTTTACTCCTCTTGGATTCTATAATTGTACTTATATGTTGACTTGAGGTAATTATTCTTATCGCAACCAAGAGAGTCGCCACCTCCCATTAAAATCGTAACATCAGGGAAAATCTATTGCCGTAACACTAAAAAAAATACATCCGTACGATATAGTAGCCAGCATTGGCGCGGACATACTAACTGCTCATAATATAAGCAAGTTGTCTTACGTAATGTTATATCTTCATTTGTTGGAAGTTATCTCTACTATAAATAGTATAATAAGTAGCAAGAAAAGTGAGAAAAGAAAAAGAGCAATTATGGAAGCCCGGACGCCTCTAAATCTGAGACTAAATATAACCCTTTGATTCAATTCTAGTCATTACCCCTAGAATCAGCCGAATGCTCCAATTTCTGTCTATACGTTTACAGAAGTAAAAAAAAATTCCTTTACCTAGAGCCAGCTTTAATGAAACGATTAGCAGAGTGGCACATGCATTTTCTTCCTTTTAATTGACAAGTATTTCTATCTGGCCATCAATCAAAAAATTGGCCACCTTGCTTCACCCTCCCCATCCCCCTATCGACTACCATTGATGATCGATGTTTATTGAAGCCATGGGAGAGCCGTTTCCATTTTTAGTATAGAGGAAACATATTATCACGGGTTTTCAATCATTGGATATATCACACTTCGTCATGCACTGCCAAATTTGGAGCATTTTCGGCGTCCCCAGCGATGTCACAGCCCATAAAGATATCTTTCGCGCCTATTTCTCGGTGTCATAAATCGTGATATTTTTCTCGTAGTCAGGGCTAATTGGTTACTTAAAGAATTAAAGATTCACAAAATGGCTCGATATATTGTCGGCAATGAAACAAACAAGTTTTTCCCTTGCAAGTGCGTGTATTAAGTACCTTTTCATGGGGAGAAAGCCAATCTCAGACGTTTGAGCGCTCATAATTGATTTGCCTTTGATGTGACAGGTGAGTTTGGCAGCCAGTTGTACTTCTTGCAACATTCGCTACACTTGAACGCCTTCTCTCCCGCCGATAATATAGTGAATTTTAATTCAAGGCTCTATATCCTTGATTGATTGCGGCTTCATAATCGTATACAGAGGAATTAGAAACAGTCAGTGAATATTTATATTATTATCACATTATTGTATAAGTTATCCTAAAATTAAAATTGCTAAAGTTAAAGGTAAAGCATTAAATCAATTAGAATTTTATACTAGATCTTTACCATGTTTTACTATTTTAAGAAAAATATTTTGTAAAGGCAGAGTTAAAATTGTACCTAACAATTTATATGATTTTTTAAATTATAAATCTTTTACCATACTATAACTGCTTTTGACTCAGGCTTTTTAGTGGGCCATAAACTGACATTCACCCCCCAATATCTGCGATAATTGAATGGTAGAATAATTTACCATATTGAAAAAAGTTCACAAGCCCAATGTCTGAAGCCAAAAAATGAAGAGCAATGTGCAAAACATAGAGCACAAAATTGTTTTTAAGTTGGCGAAAAGAAGAGGAGCAATCACTATAAATCGAAATTTCGCATCTCTCGGTCTCTGAAGTAACAAAATAAGCGAGTAAATACACTTGCTTGGTTCATCTCACCTAGAACAGTTTATAGACTCTGCATACTGCGTAATTTAGCTCGAGAAAGTGTTGAATAATTATATCTATTTCGTTTGTTGAACATCGCTCTACTCATGATGCGGTTCATCCACTTTTTCAATATGAAGTTCGAATCCGCTGCCTTTGAGACTCAAATTTTCCCGCAATTCGAGGTTTGGAATCGTGTAATCACCTCCATTCTGTTTCCTGAAATTGATTGGTCTGGAGTTTTTGAATGAAGCTATTCGCTGTTTCAATTCCTTCGACACATGAGCAAAAGCTTTTCTATCTAAACTATCGCTCCGGTAAACAACTAAAGGAGGCAATACATCAAAACCGGCATAAAAAAAGATTCCGTGGTTTATAGGAAATAGCAGATCATCCATGGTACCATTCACACCTCTTGCACTATAGTGACTCTGCCAACCCCCCGCACTCGTGATAATCATAGCCTTTTTTCCCGCGAAGGTACCTTCGCCGTATCTATCGCCCCAATGCACATTATTATGTGCACCAACGCCATAGCCCACGCCGTAAGAGAACACACGTTCTACCCAGCCCTTCAGAATTGCTGGCATAGAAAACCACCAAAGCGGAAAAACAAAAAGTAAAGCATCCGCCCAGAGCAGCTTTTGTTGCTCCGCGATAACGTCATTCGTTAGTCCACCTTTACTCGTGGCATCTTTGGATGCATCACAAACAAAGAGTCTCTCTGAATCATACGCAGGGAAGTCTTTTCTATCTACGTTGCTTTTCCAATTCATAGCATATAGATCACTTACCTTTACGTCGTCGTCATTGGCCTCAAAACTTTCTTTTGCTATCTGAGCTAAAGAGCTGGTCAACGATGATTTCTCCGGGTGGGCCAGTACTATCAGCACTTTCATTATGTTGTGGGGCACGAATCGCTACAAATGCCTATTACGATTCCATGCAAACGACCAATTTATATTTATTGCCAGCCTAGATTTGGAGTCATTATAAATACTCATTGAATGGAGCAATATGTAATCCAATCTGTTAACATCCACATTGCTGACTAATTGTTGAAAACTTACTAAATGTAATTTTTAAGAGGTCTAGGTGGGCGACTCCGGTTTTGACCGTTTTATTTTGACAGTTCCCTTTTTACGAGGGCATCATTTGTCATCGATGCATTGGCGCCTCGGGTAAGACGAGAAGTTAAAATATCTCCAGAGGGATATGATCTTTCAAAACAGTTCTCTTTCTGCGGCATTTGAAACTCATCATGAAACAACAAAATATCTGTCACATGCCCTTTCATTAATACGGACTATCATATTCCAAAGCATGACAGCGCAAGGCACAAATTTACAATGAAAAACGGGAATAGGTAAGCCGGACGTTGCTGCCCCGTAAAATAAAAGCGAGCCAGACGTTGGAGCTCCATAAAATAAAAGCGAGCCCTTCAAGAATTTCGTGTCAATCAGGTGATAAGTGAATATTTTTATTATCATGAATTCTATACTTCATGGTCTTTTCCTGTTCTAACATGCCGAGAATTTCATACTCATAGACCCGCCCGTTTTATGGTTGTCAATGGGTTTAATTCGAATTAGGGTGTAGCTGAGAGAATTCAGAGGCGCCGCGGTGAAAACTGGAGCAGCTACGATGTAAATTGCTATAAATTTTCAAGAAGTGGGGTGTGGAAGAAAGGAAGGGATTGGTAAAATCGAACGTCGGTCGTTATGCTTTTTGGGAAGTAGATATCACAAATACAGAAAATTAAGTAATAGAGCAAAGCAGACCCGGAATAGTTCCTCAGTTTCTACAGTCACTGTTTTGAAGCTTGGCATGCGTCGACAGTCTCAATTATAGGTCCTCTCGTAATACTATGCGAAGAAGAATTATTTCTATACGTCTGGCCCAAAGATATAGCAAAATATCCAACGCTACAGCTCTGTAGGTTTAATTATAAGTATATTCATTTACATTCTTAAAGGAGCGGCCGACCTTCTTGGGTATTCGCATACTTTGTTCAATCCGAGCCTGAGCAGATGCTTAAGTAGCTAATTTTTAATTTAGGATTCCGAAAATCAAAGCTCGCATTTCGAGGTAAATAATTTTGACTACAATTTTCCGATTGTCCCCCGAACAGGAAATCAAATCCGAACATTCAAAATCTCGAAAATCAGAAGTAAACGTGCCTTTAAAACAGATTGTATTAACACTGCATCTAGTTTAAATCGAACGTACTGATTTAAAGTAAGCTCGCTTTTTCGTTCATAGTGTGAGCTGAATTTGCATTTAGGGCTTTAAAGTGATGAGATATTTCTGTGACTGTCTCAGTCACGGTGGTATGCGCATTATCAAAGGAGTATTTTCTACACAAGAAACGATACGTTCCGAGGGACAAGGGATTCGCTGCAGATATATCTGCGCTTTAAGGAAGAACAAATTTCTGAAAGAACATTTTCCACACTATTGTGAGCTCACGCATGCTAATAGGGTCCGGGAAATCCCGGCAGCTTTAAAACCGCAAGAGTTTCATCAGCATCTGGGGTATTTGATCATAAAGCATGACGTAAAAATTCGAAGGACATCTCGAAAAGCAAGAAAATTACCCTAATATTTCTTCTGACATTTGCGATGGTTCTCTTAGGTAAGAAAGAAAGATATTTACAGATATGGTAATCGTGGAAGAGTCCAAAGCGGCTGCTGTCCTAAACGTACTTTTTAAAAATGGAGGGGAATTTTAATCTACATCTAAACAGCAATATTTTCTGATTACGTTTCTTGGCTTGAAGTCATTTTATTAATTCTTTTCCTTGTATGAGTTCCACATACATTAAGGTGCATTTTAATCTCCAATTGGCTTGAAAAATTTTGCGATAATTTTTGTCTATATTTTGGAGAAAAATTACTTGCAGAATTTTTAAACTGGGGTTAACAGACTAGATTGTAGCTAGCGAATTCAATTATGTTTTGAATGATGTTCTAGGATGGCAGGGCCTGAGTTTATATAATAGGCCAATTACGAGTTCATCTCTGAATGTAATGAGCAGTGCTACTGACCAATTAAGTGATTGGGATAATATATAGGAAATGCGGCCGATGATGGATTTATTTTTGCAGCTCCCCAAAGATCTTTATGACGCGGGTCCATTGCACAACTTTTGCAGAAAAATGGTGCTGGTTGCTTAACTTGTAACATTTATTTTATTAAAGAATACTTTGGAACTCCCTGAGATCTTTGGTAGTTGAAAATAGATCTCAGATTTCCAAAAAAAGCCATGGTGGACTTTTTATGTCTGCTGTAAGATAAGCAAATGGTTGGTGGATTATTGCACGTGAAACAAATATTCTTGTAATCGCGATTCGTATGGCAATTCTTAGAAGGGTTGTGGGGTTACTATTTAGGATAAAGCAACACTAGGGGAGCAAGCTCTGGAGTTGAAGTTCTGGATGATTAAGATGTTTTAGTTGCTGGTAATGAAAATCTTGCAGAAGGAGGCTTTATCAACGAGATTGCCTCTTAGTCAACTGAAATCTCATTAAGTACTCTTTGAATGCTATGATTTAGGTTCTGGGATCTCCAAATTCACCTTTTCGCAGGGAGGGCTTCTAAACTCGAATGCCCATAACTCAATGCCCCAATAATGGCAAATGTTGCTTCCAAAATGCGCCAAGCTTTCCGAGCAAAAAAATTTTAAAATTATAAATTCATAACCAAAAGTAAAAAATCTATAAAATTATGATAATCATACGTTCACTGCCACCAACCCACGAATGTTACGCCCAGGTATGCTGTATGGCAGTATGAGAACAGATGGTGTTTCTAATGTGATGTCAAAAGTCACTTTTTAGGAAGTCAAAAGAACGCCGATCGTAGTAACTGTAGCGAGAATTGCGCTTAATATAGCTATGGCCCAACGCCAGCTGTTCCATAGCCCCTCACGTTAATATAATCAAACTGTATTTGATGTTCAATCGCGCAAGCACGCGACAAACCAACCTCACTCTTCGCAAAAGGCGTAAGGAGCGATGACAAGGCTTGGGTAATAAAATGAGAGCCTTGCGTTTTGCAGGTAACTTCTAGACCGTACTTTTTGAAAGCCAAGAACATAGTTTGTACATGTGGTAAAACGTGTGCTGATTATCACAGCAAAGGTCCCCAGCCCTTGGCGCTTAGTATGCTTTCAGTATTTATCAAAAACTGATTATATGGCACTGAGTTCGGTAATTCCCAGCTGTTGGTTAAATAGATATGATATCTCACATCAATATTTCATATATGCGAGGTGTCAGTTTTCCAGCTTCTGTTTCTTGCAGCTGTGAATGCTTGAAAAATGGTTACAAATTAATGGTACCTCTGATGGCAGAGGCAGCCGTATTTGAGAAGTTTTTCCCAGAATATCTAAGCGACAAAATTCAACGTTTTTAGATGCGACATGGAAAAAAGGTAACATACAGCTTTTAGCGCTCCGGAGAAAGTGCTATGCATGCTGTAGAAACCATTTAACTACCCACGTCAAAATCAGTTAACGCAACTTTATAAATAGCTAGGCCTTCAACAAACGGTATTATTTATTTGAAAAATCAAACGTTATCGAAATCATGGAACCTTTAGCGACGACATTTTTTGGATTTAATAATACTCAGTAATTTCAGGTTCATACAAGCTTCTACTCAATTATAAGTTACAAATTTAGAGTATTCAAGGATTTCTTTCGATGGCAAAGAAATGTTCAAACCTTCTGGAACTTTTTTCCTTCAGGGCTTACACAACAAACTCACCTTTTGTGTAATCATCGCGATTCAGCCTAGGTTTGAGGGATGCCGTATACGAATACGCTTCACTTCATTCACGTATCAATTTCAGTGAAGAGTTGAAGGATATTACTTTTTTCTGGGAATTATAGAACAGTATAGAAAGATTCATTCCGGTATTCATATAAAAGAGTGTCTCTATGCCCATTTCAGTAATGAGAAAAATGATGAAATCTTTTTCTGAACGAAATTCCATAGCTCCAAATCTGCTCCATTGGTCAGACCTACCATAATGTCTTCTCTAGGGTTGCGGACTTCTCTAAAAGGACAAATATACGCACCTTGACCCTCCGTGGTAAGCTTTGGACAAAGTGCAGCATAAAATTCAGTATATGTCCCGTATTTAGCTCCACGAAAGAAATGCGAAGAAACAGAGTTCATTGCAGAACCCCAGTCTCTCAGCATCTCCGTCTTTAATATTCCTGGGAAACAAGAGACAGAAATGCAGTCGATCTTTTTAACAATATCTTGATGAGTACTTGCCCATGCTTTGGCTTGAAAAACATTAGCTGCTTTCAATTGACCATATAAAGCTTGGTTGCCGGGTCTTTCACCGATAGGAACCCCCTCAAAGGTTGGATTCTCTCAGTGGATTCCGTAATCATCGAACTCGCGAAATGAGCCCCAGAGCTGACCCATAAAATTCTCTTTAAGGGATCGTCTTTTTTTAGGAAGAGGAGATCTAGAAAATGCTGCAGCAACTGAGGGCCCATTAACTTGACGGAAAACATTGCTCCGTATCCCTGCTCGGAGGTCCCCAGGCTCTTTGGCGCCATCAAACCTGCATTATGAAGGATAATGCAGAAAAGCTTATCGCCTAGTATTGCTTTGATAGCTTCGCCAGCCTGCTTAACGGGGGTCAAATCCAGGAAATCACAACCCCACAACCGTGATGGATCCTTTGGAACATCTTTCTTCATAGTCGCGGAAGCTTCTAGCCCCTTACATTCGGTTTCTACCACCACAATGACACTGCAATTTTTTTCATACAGTAATTTTGTAGCACGGAAACCAATACCAGTGTTTGCACCAGTAACGATTGCAGTCTTCCTTGTCATATCGGGGTACTCCCCTGGTAAATAACTAGGTTTATTCGGCATAAATACTTCCTTTGACTCAAATGAACTCGCTACAACGACCGTAGGAGGGTGCTGATCAAATGAATCATTTTTATGCACAAGTAACAGTTACAGAAAATATGACCAGGCTCGTAAAGATTATCAACTGATGGGCCTTGTTTGAGGTTTCCAAAAATCACTCTGCTGATTATATACGCCCCATGCGTCCCCGGCATCCAAGACATAAGCCAGACAGATAAAGAAGGTACGGAGATTCCAATAACAAAATGTGGCTTGGTAGAAGATTGATTGCTGATATCATTTTTATCCATTGTGGAGGGAATTATTTGATTATAAGAAGGCGCACTCAGGAATAATGGGGCGTGCCATGGTATAGGTGTTCTGGAAAATGCGGTGGCAAACGTTTGCCTGGCAGTGTGATGGCAAAGCTCGCCTATCTGTGTGATGGTGAAAGCTTGCCTATCCGTGCGGTGGCAAAAGCTTATCTGTCAGTCCAATGGCTAAATTCACCGAGCCAAGCATTCCGATTCAGACTACTGTTCTTTGCAGTTTGACATGGAAGTGAGGGTAGGATGAGAGAATAATACTACCCTTGAGGTATTCAACGAACATTTAGCCAAAGCTTTGCTAATCATCATACAACCTTCCTTCTGGTATTAAAGGTGGATGCAGGGGCCACATTATTGTATATAAGTTAAAACAATATTATATCGGAAAAAGTGGGAACTTTTAGTTGAGACCTTCAGACACAAAAACTGTACAAATGATTTATCTCAGATCTCAAATTCAAATCAAGGATGTGTCGGAGCCCTGTTGAGCCACGTATGGCTAAAATATCCAAGCAATGGCTAAACCGCCGCTAAAGGAAAAAAAGGTGAGAGGGGAGAGTCATGAACGACAAACGATGGCCTTTGCTGGAGTGTGATTTTTTTGCGCACCTTTTGTTATCAAAGTTTGACCATTATGATAAATTTGATGTTAGCAAGGAAAAGTATGCATCCCTTTTTGTAATATCTGAACCTAAGCCAAGAATTTTCGTGAGAGAATGCTTGTGAATAGAAGCCAGTTTTATCTTAAATAGCGATCGATGGGGTGTTGATCATGAAGCATGTCCATTTGATGCATATGTGAAAGCACGACGAACAACAACTGCTTTTGAAAGGTCATTCGATGAATGAAACCTTTGATGTCAAGCTGCAAGCAACAATAAACTTATTTGAACCGTTGCATGTATCCCGGACGTTTGAATCCATTTGAAAGATTTTTCAATATCTTGGTAGTCTTTAGGACTTTAGATTTTCTGAAGGTATAGTGTTTGCATTTCAAAGCAGATGCAATAGTTGCTACGCCAGAAATGAAATCATCATATTTCGGACCATCATGCCTCGTAATCACAAGCTGTCATCATTTCAGTTTGAGGCGCGCAATGTCTATACTAGATGCCTAATCTGTGCAGAGACCACGACTGCTGCCAATACAAATACATTAGCAAGTGCTTCACTGCTTGTTTCCGTGAGATATTATTTGAACAATTTCGCTCAATAAGGGATATGCAGAAAGAGTGGCATGGAAAGACTCTTTGAAAGTCACCTGTAAAGATTCTGTTTCTGATTCATCTTGACCTGGCATTGCCAAAAACTATACTTATGTAAAGTGGATAATGTGCCAGTTTGTCAGTCTCTGCTTGTATTGGTTGGGTCATTAGTGAATATTATTCGGTTCGAAGATGTTAAGTTCTAGGTTCTCTTTTCTGATGTTTAATCGAGAAAATCTGAATTTCAAAATTTGCTTCATTGTTCTACCGACAGATCTTCTTTTCAAACACTTCAGAGCGAAAGTTTCTACCAACGCTAAATTTTAAATTCACTTTTGTTCTGGAACACGTACCACGTCAAATATCAAACAAAAACTATCTTTCAGGTTGTCACGAAAGGACATTGGAAAAGCACGATAGGTATGCATTGTTTTCTCAAAGGAAGACCTATGGTCAACTACCGGATGAAAGTCGTAGAACATGTTTCAAAAAAAATGAAGAGACCAACGCAAAAATCGTTAGGCCCCTTCATAGGCAGTCTTCTTCCAGCTCATTTTGCTGTATACTACCAGTATTATAATTCTTACAGTTATTCCGTCTTTGCCATTGTAATTTTCCGGCAGTACCACCTGAAAAATTGGTAGTAATATTTAATAGAGGTACTTCTGTAGATTGTGCAGCTTCAATACCCGCAGGAGGTCATCACCTTTTTGTGGAGCTGGAAGAAGCTGAAAATCTCAATACTGTTAAGAACCTAAGGGGCCGAAATGCACCTTTATTGTGGCAGAATAGGAATAAACCGCCATTTCTTTGCCTGTATGCAAGTGAAATTTGCTAGATCTTTGCTTTATCCATAATGCATTGTGTTTCATCTTCATTATTTTAGGTTATTCATTTTCTGTGTTCAGTAATTGCTCGAGCCTTCCTCGCTTTTCCTAACTTGTTTGATTGGAAGAACTCTGTTGCCCGTTATTGAGCAAAACAAAAATTTCCTGACTCGGGATATATCTTACATCATCCGCGCAGTTCGTAACGGTTTCCGTACCGCTTTCCGCACCGTTAAAATTCTTTCTTGAATGAACAGGACTTTCGCAGACTAGCAAAACTATGGAAAATCCCGACAAAAGAAACGACAAAGAGCGGTTGAAGTCATGAAAGTTTAGTAATAGCTTCTGCGAGCATGACAATGGTTCCGCAGAACTGCTTACTGAAAGGAAATTCGAGAAGTCCTTCCAACGTTATTTAACTCGCCGGAGGGACATAAAGCCTGCTAAACTTAGAGGTCTAGCGAGCCTCCATTCGCATTGAGAGCAAACGATACAAGCCATCAGTAGGTGATAAATTTTTTCCTCGAGGAACGATACGCCTCGAAATACTGCATTCCACTATGAGAAGCATCGAAAAAAAATTAGTTGGTCTGGAGCCTTTACGTACACCTAATTTTCTTTTTATGTTTGATCATTAACGCACATTCTTGTATTTTTAGGTCGATTGTTCTTCGTTTCCTGAAAAATACCTGCCAGAGGCCCCTCCAGACTCCCGCACGCTTCATTCATTCTTTGAACTCGCACAATACGGTAATGCGACTTTTCTTTTTACTTCTTCCGTCCTTTGCATATCATCCTTCCGTCACTGAACAGGATAAAGAATACTCTGCTCTTACCGTTCTCGAGAAGTGATTTACCGTCAAAAGAAAGATCTACGGTACTTCGCCCTTCACAATTCTAGAAGGCTACGCAATCTTTGGCGGCCTTATGTTCCAGTTTGGGCCGAATTTCCTCTTTCAAACCTCATTGAGCTCAATAACCATTAAGGAAACTGTTACAGATTCATTACCTATTCTCCGCGACCATCTACGCATGTCTAAAAACGTCAATTGTGAATCTCGTATGTGCGAAAACAGTCTTGAAGTTTATAAACTGCTATATACCTTCGAAATTTTATGAGTCCAACGTTGCTACCTCAAAGTTGTCTCTGTCTCTGAGCATAGAGAAACTGGATTAAAATTGAACCTAGCATACATTTCAAGATGAGAATTTCAAGCTTCGCGCTGTTTTTGTTATCGATAAAAGCTGCTCTAGGCACAGCACAATTTGTTTCTGACAACTCTCCAACGTTAGATAGAAGAACGACCGGAGTAAGCTGCAGTACATTTGAACCATTATGCCCCAATCTTAACTTTTACTGGCACACAGATAACCAAAACGTCATGCACTACAGCATGGTAGTCAACTCTGTGACATGGATTAGCGGTACCACCTACGAGCTCACGATCGCGGTAAAAGGTGCTCAAAATATTGATCTTAAGTATTTGTGGTCTTTAAAAATAATCGGCATCAACGGTCCAGAAGGAACCCACCAACTGTATGGCAAAAATGAAAACACATATATTATAGACAATCCAACCGATTTCACTGCCACGTTCCAGGTTTACGGTCAACAATCCCAGGATGATGCTTGCAAGGTTTTAATGCCTAGTTTCCAAATTCAATATGAATATCTCCAAGGGGACGCTGCACAGTATTCCAGTACCTGGAAATGGGGCCAGACAAGTTTCGACTTGATGACCGGATGTAGTGCGGATAACAATAACAATTCGAATGCAGACTTTCCTACTTGGTATTGGACGAAAGAATGCGGATCTTGCGGTTCTGGAGCATCTTCAAGTTCAACATCCTCTACTAAGTCATTGACAACAAGTTACTCATCGAGTACATCGATGTCTTCGTCAAGCAAACCATTGACCACTTCGAGCTCATCGACTACACCATGTTCAAAGACTTCGTCGACTACGTCCAGCTCATCAAGCAAACCATTGACCACTTCAAGCTCATCGACTACACCATGTTCAAAGACTTCGTCGACTACGTCCAGCTCATCAAGCAAACCATTGACCACTTCAAGCTCATCGACTACACCATGTTCAAAGACTTCGTCGACTACGTCCAGCTCATCAAGCAAACCATTGACCACTTCAAGCTCATCGACTACACCATGTTCAAAGACTTCGTCGACTACGTCCAGCTCATCAAGCACACCCTTGACCACTTCGAGCTCATCGACTACGCTATCTTCAAAGACTTCGTCGAGTACGTCCAGCTCATCAAGCACACCCTTGACCACTTCGAGCTCATCGACTACACCATCTTCAAAGACTTCGTCGACTACGTCCAGCTCATCAAGCACACCTTCATCAAAATCGAGCACATTCAGTTCTTCATCAAGCACACTTTTCAGCATTTCGAGTTCAACTTCGAGTACTGAATCCTCAGCCTCATCTTCTTTCAGTTCCAGCTCTTCAATCAGTTCCTCAACTTTGAAGTCTTCCTCAGCAACCTCTATTTTTTCAAGTACATCAAGTTCGACTGTCTCCAGCTCTTCGTGGAGTACACCTAATTTCAACTCCTCGTCGACAACTTACAGTTCATTGAGTACATCTAGAGTGAAATCTTTATCTGCAAGTTCTAGTTTGTCAAGCACAATCTTGGCAAATTCCAGTTCGTCGAGTTTATCTTCAACTTCTAGTTCTCCTTTGAGTACCTCTAGTATTGCGAGATCTTCCGCTTCTTTAAGCTCTACTCAATCTGCCATTTCTTCATCTCATTTGGCTAGTGTATCCTCAAGTTCATTCTACTCTCCTGTGTCTTCTTCTGGTTATTCTATTACCTACAATACCACAACTCTGATGCCATCATCCACTAGTGTGAATTTTCATTCAACTTCTGAGACTCCATGCATGACCACCGTCACGGCAACAAAGAGTGGCCAGACTACTGTCTACACAACAACCTGTGGCGAGATAACTACCTCTGAGAGTCTATCATTGACAACCGTCACGACAACAACGAATGGCGTCACCACAGTCTACACAACAACATGTGATGAGACGGTTGCCTCTCAGAGTACTGGCACAGAGACCCCTGCATTGACCACCGGAACTAAGTCTCCTGAGTTGACAACAGTGACAACAACAAAGAACGGCCAAACTACAGTCTACACAACGACCTGTGATGAGAGCACTACCTCTGAGAGTCCATCATTGACAACCGTCACGACAACAACGAATGGCGTCACCACAGTCTACACAACAACATGTGATGAGACGGTTGCCTCTCAGAGTACTGGCACAGAGACCCCTGCATTGACCACCGGAACTAAGTCTCCTGAGTTGACAACAGTGACAACAACAAAGAACGGCCAAACTACAGTCTACACAACGACCTGTGATGAGAGCACTACCTCTGAGAGTCCATCATTGACAACCGTCACGACAACAACGAATGGCGTCACCACAGTCTACACAACAACATGTGATGAGACGGTTGCCTCTCAGAGTACTGGCACAGAGACCGCTGCATTGATCACTGGAACTAAGTCGCCTGAGTTGACAACAGTGACCACAACAAAAAACGGCCAAATTGCAGTCTACACCACGACCAGTCCAGAGACTTTCAGTGGCCCAACGAGCAGTATTGTATCAGATAATTCATTGTCTCTTTCAACTTCTAGCGTGCCAACCTCGTTTCCTATCACCTCTTATGAAGGTGTAGCAAACAGACTGGGAACGGGATTGACAGGTATCATCTGTATTCTTTCATTGATGTTCCTTTAGTTAATTTGGTTTGCTGAGTAGATAGTTCATTGACCATGTTCTCCATATTATAGTTCTTAAAATAGATAGATACCCCTTGATAGATTTTTTAATTAATTTGGCCACTTTTCGTCTGCATCATTTCTTCATTCATTCACCCTTACGATTGTACTGTAGTTATTCGCGACAACGCTCAAGAAAATACTTGAACTTTGATGAAGGGAAAGGCTGGACAATGCTCATAG
This sequence comes from Zygotorulaspora chibaensis, assembly GCA_030565665.1. Taxonomy (NCBI): domain Eukaryota; kingdom Fungi; phylum Ascomycota; class Saccharomycetes; order Saccharomycetales; family Saccharomycetaceae; genus Zygotorulaspora; species Zygotorulaspora chibaensis. The sequence goes on along the minus strand of JAJMCM010000029.1, from coordinate 40,980 downwards.
AAGTTGAAGGCAAGTGAAGAGAATAAGAAGATGGGCGTAAAGAGTAATGTAGCTAGAGAGCTAAGGGTGCCACGAGAGAGGTTCCCTCCAAAATTTGCTATGTAGTACTTGAATATAGAGTGCTTTCTTTCTCTATAATTACTGAACTCGGTTTATGTGGGTGGCTCACCTTGATGGCAATCAGAGCGGGCATTAGTTCTTTGATATATTTCACCGTACTTTTTGGAACCGCTGTAATGGGTTTTACGTGGGGATTGGCACACGAAATAACGCAAGACATTGGGATGACGAAATCAAGCCAGCTCAAACTTTTGAAGGAAGTGGTCGCTGTCAAGCCAGGCCTGGACAACAAGAAATGGGATTTAATTGTATGTAAACTGAACCCTTTAATGTTTGGGAAAAGCCGTTTGGCAGGTAGGAACTTCTTTTATGATGGGGACGCTTGTGCATCCTACTTCAGAAGCTCTCTTTTATATCCACATTTGAACCGTAAGCGCTCGGGTAAAGGGCTGCTAGATGAGCTTGAGCCATTCATTGCAAAAGCTGCCGAATCTTACCAAGAGGGCGTGAATGCATATTGGGAACAAATGCAGAATTAAGGCAAGGTCTAACATATAGCGGGTGTGACGAAGCCTTGTATGAATGAATGATTCCTTACTCTACGCCGACAGACAGAAAATGCTGTCACATGGTAACTTGAAAGTGCGACTAATCGCTATTAACTTTTTCAAAATGTCTATGAGTTTTATATAGGACCCCTTGATACAACGGGGACTAAAAGAATAGACATATCAGAAAAGTAACAAATGATTCAACAGGTGCAAAGGGTGCGGACCTCGCTGCAAAATTAGCGGAAGAGCTGGTGCTCCCACCAGATTTTGAGCTTTTCTGCGAGCTTTTAGATGGCGATGTCGTTGCGGGTGAAATAGACATATCAGTCATATCAGTCATATCAGTCATACCGGACATATCTGTCATACAACCCATACCAGACATACCAGGCATATCTGTCATACAAGACATGCTAGAGGTTCTCAAAGTTTGGTTCCCCGCGATGGTCGTTATGGAACCCATAGTCACATTGTAGTATTCATCCAAAAATGTGTTGGGATGAATTCCTTCCAATGAGGGAACCTCAGTTTTGCCCGAAAGGGTTTTTTTTTCGAGCGAGTAGCTACTATCGATAGCTCCATCAAAAGACTCCTGAACGCCCGTTGTGTTCGAGCATTGTGAGCCGTTGAATAACGGTCCTTCCGAGCTAATAATGATATCTACGCAGTTGTACATGTAATCGTATTGGGAGTATTCTGCAGAAGCACCGGCGTATATCACTTGGATTGTACCATTCAACCCTTCTTCTCGATATTCCTCTGGTAAGCTCAAAGAAGTTATACAGAAATTTCCTGCCCCCACCATGTCAAAGGGAGACTTAAGGAGAACGTCAAAATCCGCAGACTTATTGCATGTTTCATGGGGACAAAAATAGATTGCGCCAACTGATCTATTATGATACATATTTAGATCAAGTGGTGATCCTTCGGGATTCCAAAGGTATCTGGGCAACACGACGGCATCATCGCCACCACATGGTCCCTCGAGCTGAGTTGCCCAGTTTGTGGCGTTTCTTTCTCCCGGAAATGGAATTCTGAAATGCCCTTCAACAATAGTAGCTATACACAGTATACTAAAAATTCCCACCTTCATTTTCGCCGGCCTCAGATTTTTATCAAATGCTTCTGAGATACGGCACCTCTACCATTCGATCATCAGCAACCCAGCGATCTATATAGTTAATTTTAAATAAATGTGATGAGAAATCTGCTCAGACCTTGTCACCCTCAGCCAATTCACTGCGCAAAATACGCGAAGGTAATAATGAGCACTTTGAGCTATTAGCCAAATTTTCTTGTAGGTGGGGAAAACACCCTTTGTTATGGAAAGATGCACTTTCATTGGTCCTTCTACAGACTTGGCATTTGCCAAGGCTTCTCCTGATTTCAAATGTGCAGTTTATATTTTGCTCAAAAATAATGAATCAGATCCATTACGGATGAGACGAGATGCGTACCTACTCCATAACTTAGTCACAGGAGATCATATATCTTGAAAGAAAGCTTTGTTTTCCAGGTTTTGTTAATTTTCAGCTTTGAATTTTATATTCTTAGTTTTCGACTTCCACTCAGTCGTTCACTGTAAAGGTGCGTGACGCGAGTTCGTTCCTAGTGGCGGCGGCGTGTTGCATCTGAGCAGATCTAGTAAGACAGCATATAACAATACATAACAATGGGCGCCCACATCCGAGAACTAGTCCAGATAAAAAAAACACTATTTGATTATGGAGAGGGATATCTTTAAAGCACTGACGCTTGATTCACAAAAAAATATACGGGTATGGGGGGAGCAGCTCCCCGATACGACTTACGCCATTTTTACGACTAACCCTGAAACAGGACACTTTATTTTAGTCGCCACAGCTTACAATCAAGATGATTCAATATATGACACCAGCTATTTCGAAGCGAATCAAAACATGAGCTCCATTTTAGATGCCGCAGTTGACGACTTTCTCAAGAATGGACCATCGTGTCCAATTCCTGACAAAGACGCATCTTCTTGAAATCGTGGTCATTTTTTGTGCATAAAAAGCTAAGAGCGCACACGGCACCAAGATGGTAAGGATGAGTCCGTAACAGTTGCTTGTTTGAAAGAGCGAGATGTTCGGGCCAATGAATTACGTTAACGTAACTCTACCGTTGTGGCAAAGTTCATCCTGACTATTTAAAATTCAAGGTCAATAATAAATGAATTAAAAATTCTCTCACAAATTCAACAGACCAGCTTTCCTGAAAAACTGAGATAAAGTGAGAATTTTGTATTGTTTTCTCTTTAATAAGTGGGATAAGCTTTAATAGGCTGTTGACGTATTCAGTCCTTATTCTACAGTAATGATCAGCTGGCAATCTTCCTTGGTCGTTCTAAAACTGTAGTTTAAGACTACTAGATTATTTTCTGTATATAAAGTGTCCTATATAAACTCTTTTAACAAGTAATACGTTGTAGTGATAGCGTTTTCGTGCTAGCTATTTGTCGCTGCTCGTGGCTGCGACTACAATATCAATATAACATCATATACACGCTCTGCGATATTATGAATCGTTGAAAAGAGCTCTCCTCCACGAAATTTTTGTGACTTTGATCCAACAATCTTCATCCAAATATATATCAAGTTGATGTTTCGTCCTCTAAAGGGCACTCGATGGTTTTAGATTTTGACTTCATAATTACGGCATCTAGAATAGCTGTGATGTCACGGGAGGCCTCGAAGTTGGCCGTATCATAAATCGAATCATCTGAATTGTACGCGATGGCCACAAGAGTGAAATCCCCAGTTTCAGGCTTTGTGGTGTAGTTCGCGTAAGTTGTCTCTGGTAATTTTTCCTCCCAAGCGCGGAGCTTCTTTTGTGAATCGGGGGTTAACGCCTTATATATATCACGTTCCATAACTAGCGCCTTTGTGCTACTAGTGTATTTAATTTAAACTGCTCTAAGATTCAGGATATATTTTACCTCCCTTTTATAGGTCGTAGTTGCGGACCTATGCTATTCTTTTGTTAACATAAATTTTCGAAAACCGTGCACCAAGGTCAAGTCTTTTCCATACTGGATAGTAGTAAACAAAATATGCAATGGCCGAATTTATGACAACAGCTAACTACAGCTAACTATTGGCTAAATTCGTACGAGAGCTGCTGCTTTTAAAATCAGCAGACGCTTATTAATGGCTATTTTTTAGCTACATAGAGAAAACTAACTAAATGTTTCTGGAATTGTTATTTCGAAATCATAGTCTTGATCAGCCCCAGTAAAGTGAGCAGTGCTTCCACCATTTTCCTACTCCACTCTCGTAAGACTTGCATTTTTTGCAAGTAGTTAAAATACCAGAACAATGCGCACTGTTCCCGCAGAACCAACCACAGTTATTCATGAATCTCCGCTTTTCAAGCTGAGGATTCAATGTGATAGTAGTTTTAGAAACAGAGCCTGAAACAGAGTTCGAATCAGATTGATCCGTTTCACCATTATAGCTGTAAGTACTATTTGCGGTAACAATGGGACATTTGGGAGCATTACTTTCCAAATCTTCAATAAGGTTTTCCAGCGCAGCAGTGTCATTTTGATAAGCCGCGAAGGTTATCGCATCGTACACACTGCCATCTAGAAAGTACGCTATAGCAACAAGCGTAAAATCCCCAGTCTCTGGCGTTGTCCTGTAGTGTTCGGAGGTTGTATTGGGTAGAGCTGCCTCCCAGGCAACCAGGCTCTGCTGCGATTCAAATGTCAAAGCGTTGAATAATTCCATCTTTAGCTCTTAACGCTTATGGGATATTTTTATTTTCTCGGAGCATCTTGTTCACCGTTTGTCTCGAATGCAAATTTCTTATATATCATTTGAAATATGCTTTCAGATGCAACAAATCAAGGGTCATGGCAATAGCGCAAACCAGGAGGGTATAATTTCTTTAAAAAAATTACAAGAATACCACGAGCAGTACGAGAAATTTGAGCATAAAATCACTTATCTCATGTCATTCAACAAAACTCTGTAACGATGTTTAGCTTCAAGTTCGTGTAGGATAATTGGTGGACAGCTTTCTTGCGTGGCTTTATGTTTCTTATAGAAAGCTCGGCAATGCTTGAGAATAAAACGGGAATTTATCGCCTCTTCTGAATACTGCTTAAGAATTGCGTAAATTTCTAATTGTGATGAAATATGCGTTTAAGGTGCCCTGCTAATAATTACCAAATCTTTGGAGTAGTATCGCGTTAAAAAAATAAAGGAACAGCTGTAGGTGGTTCAAGAATGGTTAGTGCCCGAGCAAATCTGAACGATAGTCCAAATTAATAGTTTTCATATTTGCCTCTCTTGTGCAGAATATATTTACATGCTTTCTCGCTAGATTTAAATCACTGATGCGCTTCTATAAATTGCCACTGAACATATTCTATATCAAGTACTTCACCTATGGGAACGTCTGTGACATTCTTTTGGAACGTATCTAAGTCAACATTATTTGTATATAAATCATCAATTTCTTATGGCTTCTGTAGCGCTCGAGCAGGATTCACCATATTCTGGAAGATACTCCTGCCTCAGTTCACCTGTTATAGCAGCGTCAGTTCCAGAGGATATATTTGCTAGATATTCTTCGGATGATTTATAGGCTGTATTCATCAAGGCACAGAACGTGTGATTGATGCAAGCTGCGGGGTTAACGGTAACTCCTTACGAAATGCAACCATTGTATCATCCTTCCCATAGAGTTTTATTTTTTCCGGAGTCAATATTCCCAATAACTTGAAAAACAATTGCGATTTGATTTCTTCCTGCCATTAGTGGCCATGATTTTCTTGGCGCGTCAGTGTCATCGTTTTATTTCACTGGCGACTGCCCGATACGCTTGACAACACCCGCTTTCTCTTTTGCATTTTTCTTTAATTTGTCACAAGATCTGCGCATTCAGTTATCTCTCGAAGAAATTTCGTTAACGGTTGCTTGCGTCTTACCCAGGCGCCGAATTAGAGTGATGACATAAGGCCGAAAACAAGATTCTATAATTCAAACCTTGTCAAAGCGCGATGGAATGTTTCCCGGAGCGTACCCGATGCTTCCGCGGAACGCTGCATCAAAAGAATACGATGCTCACTGAGTGGCATATTTGCGCTGATTAACACCTTGCGCGAAGGCAGGACCAAGTAAACGTATTAAAGTGAACATAATCAACTGGTTACCTTGTTTCGAGGGACTACGAAGCATCCTGATTTCGACCTTGGATAGAACCATTAATATTCTGTTTGAAAATGACCGAACCAGCCCCTCAACATAGTCGCTCAAGAGAGCTTGCAGAGCTGTACCGCGCATTTAGACCAAATAAACCTACTTATTTACCAGAGGAGTACCCTGATCTGACGGGTAAGACTGCAATTGTTACTGGTGCCAATACAGGTATCGGGTTCTACGTTGCAAAACTGCTTTATGAAAAAAATTGCAATGTCATTGCGGTGGTAAGAACCGAGTCTAAGGGCCTAGAAGCATCTGCAACTATAAAGAAAGATGTTCCAAGTTCCAAGGGATCCATCACAGTTGTGAGTGGTTGTGATTTCCTGGACTTGACCACTGTTAAGCAGGCCGGCGAAGCTATCAAAGCAATACTAGGCGACAAGCCTTTGAGCATTATTATCCATAATGCAGGGTTGATGGCGCCAAATAGCCTGGGGACCTCCAAGCAGGGATATGAAGCAATGTTCTCAGTCAACGTAATGGGCCCTCAATTGCTGCAGCATTTCCTAGATCCACTTTTCCTAAAAAAGGACGATCCCTTGAAGAGAATTGTGTGGGTAAGTTCTTGTGCTCATTGTTCAGGGTTTTCAGAATACGGCATAAATTGGGAAAATCCAACATTCGAAGGGGTTCCCGTTGAAGAAAGGCCCGACTATAAAATATTATACGGTCAATCAAAGGCAGCGAATATTTTTCAAGCTAAAGCATGGGCAAGCAAACACAAGGAGAAAGTAGAGGAAATCGGCTGTGTGTCTGTATCTTGTTTTCCAGGGATTTTGAAGACAGAGTTGGTAAGAGACTGGGGCTATATGGTCAACTTTATTGCCTCTCATTTTTTTTACGATGGTTCTTACGGAGCATACACAGAATTGTATGCAGCGCTCTATCCAAAACTAACCACGAAGGACCAAGGCGCTTATATATATCCTTTCGGGGAAGTTCACGATCCTAGGGATGATGTTAAAGTGGGCTTAACGAATGGAACTGACTTGAAGTTGTGGGACTTCGTCGAGGATAAAATTTCTTCATTTCTCCCCTGAATATACAGCAAAAGTCTTGGCCCGTAACATATGCCGCATGGGCTTAGCATGCAGCAGCCTCTGTTTGTTTCAATCATTTGTGTATAAAGATTTGTAACCACTTAGAATATCAAAAAGGAGAATGCAATTTGACCACCATATGTGCCAGCTTATGATTGGCTCCAGCTTATTCTCATCTTTCTGTTTATCTCGCGGTTCCTAGCCTCTTGGAAGAATGCGGTGCAGCCGGAGCGTGCTCTATTCAGCATGGTATGCTCCCATCAAATAGAATTCCGGATGTCAGAGTTTGATGAACCTGCAACACTTGACAGGCAGCGTGAGCAAGCGCCAGTGTAGTCTATAGCTATACGGTGCAAGGAGCTTCAACACCAGCGTCCCCACTGACGGGCTTCCGTGTGATATTTTTGACAAACAGTACTCGGAAATCAAGCATTGACGACTTTCTCTTGGCGCAAGAGGCTGTAATGTTACCAGTCAACATTACACACCCTGCACCATTAATCATTTCTAAGGATCTGTTAAACACCCCGACGGCTCCGCGGAAATAAAACATCGGCGCGACCAATTTCCACGGTCGATTTTCTGCGGAGTAGGCTGGTTGGTCTGTACCCCTCTCTACGGGCGGCTGTCGTCAGTGAAGTCGAAGCATCGGCCATTACTGATAAAAACATATAAAATGGTAGCGATTCACAGTCAAGTACAGACTTTAACCTTCCGCCTATTCCGGCTCACATAACAGACCTCAAAGCATCTTATTATTCTTCTATTCAGAAACGCGTAATGACCACCCCTGCCCCGCCGTATAGCCGCATGAAAGGGCTTGCAGAGTTGTACCGCGCAGTGAGACCAAATAAACCTACCTATCTACCAGAGGAGTACCCTGATCTGACGAATAAGACTGCAATTGTTACAGGTGCCAATACAGGTATAGGGTTCTACGTTGCCAAACTGCTTTATGAAAAAAATTGTAATGTCATTACGGTGGTAAGAACCGAATCTAAGGGCCTAGAAGCTTCCGCGACTATAAAGAAAGATGTTCCAAGTTCCAAGGGATCCATCACAGTTGTGAGTGGTTGTGATTTCCTGGACTTGGCCACTGTTAAGCAGGCCGGCGAAGCTATCAAAACAGTACTAGACAGCAGGCCCTTAAGTATTATTATTCATAATGCAGGGTTGATGGCGCCAAATAGCCTGGGGACTTCCAAGCAGGGGTACGAAGCAATGTTCTCAGTCAACGTAATGGGCCCTCAGTTGCTGCAGCATTTCTTAGATCCGCTCTTCTTGAAAAAAGACGATCCATTAAAAAGAATTGTATGGGTCAGCTCTGGGGCTCATTTCACGAGTTTCGATGATTACGGAATCCACTGGGACAATCCAACTTTTAAAGGGGTTCCCATTGGTGAAAGACCTAGCCATGATAAATTGTACGGTCAATCAAAAGCAGCTAATATTTTTCAAGCAAAAGCGTGGGCAAGTAGACATAAAGAGTTAGTTGAGGAAATTGGCTGTGTGTCTGTATCTTGTTTTCCAGGGATCTTGAAGACGAGTTTGGTAAGAGATTGGGGTAAAGTGATGAAATTTGCCGCCGCTCATATATTTTACGATGGTTCCTACGGAGCATACACCGAATTATATGCCGCTCTCTATCCGGGGCTAACCGCAAAGGACCAAGGCGCCTATATTTTTCCTTTCGGGGAGATTCACGATCCCAGGGAAGATGTCAAACTAGGCTTGACCAATGGAGTTGATTTGAAGTTGTGGGACTTCGTTCAGGATCAAATTTCATCATTCTTTTAACTTCTTGAAACAAAGAATTTGGAAGGTGACAAGCCCGCCTTATTGGCAAAATATGTATTTTCCGTTTATAATAATTTAGGTATTTGTTTTTTTTTTGTTTGAGTAGCATTTCCGACATTAACACCCTTTGGTGCAGGAGGAGTTCTTCCCGTAGCGTGTGGCTTTGCCCAAAAACAACGATTGGGTCAGAAGTCATATTAATTCATTCTTCTTTCACCCGTCATTTATACACTTTCTAAGGTAAAATGAGCTACCTGAGCCGCCAGAAGGCTCCCTTTCACACTTGATAAGCTCTGTCACAATTATAGAGCACGATGCGCTCGAAGCATTTTTTGTGTATTTGTCGTTAAAATATGCCACGATGAGCAAAGAGTGTAATCGCCGAATTAATACATTTTTCCTCAAATGGAAAACCTCAAGTTACCGCCAGAAGCGGTGAGAGTAGTACCGCGGAGAAGGGAAGATCCTCAAGATTCCATGTGCTCAGAAGTTTAGCGTCAAGTACGAAATGTTTGCGTGCTGTTTCTTCAGTCGAGATAAGTACAATGAAAGATCCGGGGAAAAGGAGATTGGTGAAAGGGCCGAAAGAAAATGAGCTTCGAGCCGCATAGCACGGTACACAGATTGGAAATCTGCAAAACCGAAAATGAAATCCCCAGGGCCTGAGCTTCATCCGTATAAACGTCAAAGGGTCCGAAAAGCATGTCTCCCGTGCCGAGAGCGCAAAAGGAAATGCGATGGCAAATCTCCCTGTGAAATGTGCGTTGCCTACGAGTATACGTGCCAGTACACTAAAGAAAACCAGTTGCCTTGCTCGAAAGTGCGGCGAACGCATGATAAGAAACATGAAGAAGAAAAAGACTCACAATTTCGAGATGTTGATTCAAACAGCGATAGAAACATAGCGGGCAATACCGACACCCAGGGTGTTCCAAATGGAGACATGACCCAGCATTCAGCGGTCGCTTTTCCCCGCAGTCTCGGTCTCGAGCTCTTGTCAACCGATCCGCCACGTCTGCATTCTTTTGCATGGCATTGTGGTATTAGGCCAGAGGAGAATGCAAATACGCACACTCGTTTATCTAACCTAGTCTCGAAAGAGGAGTATTACAGGTTATCTAAAGTCTACATCTCGGTCGTGCACCCGGTGTTTGATATCGTTGATCCGAAGAAGTTGGAGAAGAGCGCTGAAAAGTATTGGGGCGGTGATGAAGAGATCTCTGACTATGACGCGGTCATCGCAGGAGTAATAGCCTTGGGTTCATTTTTTTCGGGAAAAGTTGGGCATCCGCGAGAGCTGGATGTAGTACAGTTCGCAAAAGGCATCCTAGATGATCCGGCATTCAGCAGGATTCCCTCGGTGGAGCAGGTTTCTGCCTGGGTTCTGCGAACAATTTACTTGCGAGCCACTGCGCGACCTCATATTGCGTGGCTAACTAGCTGTGTAACAATACATCTTGCCGAGGCCATTGGCCTCCATCATGAAATTGACAGAAGTGATCTCTCCACCGCAGGCAAGGTTCCAGTTAGACGCTCTGAAGGGGATTGCGAACAAACTAGAAGTTTGTTCTGGTGCGCATGGTCAATCAATGTCATTCTTTCATATGACTACGGGCAATCAAGTGTTGTGTTGAGTAAGATAACCTGTGGGCTGGTCAAGCCAAAAGACAATAATTATTCAGCCAATTTGGCAAGATTGGCGCAAATGATTCCAAAAGAAAATTCAAACCAAAACGAAGCAACCAAAACTGCAGAACTATTGCATGCTCTTAAGTGTGTCTACGAATCCCCAGATGGACATCCCTTCTTGTCATTGACCAAATCTGACATCTGCCTTTCCTTTTATCGGAGGCTTCGACCGCTTAATCATGTCCTGGATAAAATCGTCGTCTCACAGATAATAAATATCGGCAATACCGCATTATCCGCAGCTTACGAGCTCGTGAAAATAGATCAAACATGGTGGAATGTTCTGAGCACCTCATTTCAATATGTCTGCGTGCTTCTTGCCATTGACACTCCACAAAGCCTCTCGCATGTCGCTCCGGCGATGAGTACACTAGACCATATTACGCAAGTTCTGGGTACCCATATAGCTTTCGAAGCACACAATACTGCAAAACTTCTTCTTGAGGATTCGATGAAAAAAAAGCGGCAGGAAATTCAGCAGTTGGAACGGGCGACCCAGCAGGGACCCATTGCCGACACTCCTCCTTTGCTTGACATCGATTGGGATCTGTTGCTGGATCCATCTTACACCAGAGGCTTTGTCTAGCACACTATTAGCTCTAATCTCAACCAATTTTCCTACTGCCTCACTTAAAATACTGGCACCCTCAATTATGCTCAATAGGACTCAACTCAAGTTCTACTTGCAATCACTAAATGCGATGTACGATATGGGTGCATACTCTAGTTCGTGTTTGTTGATTTTATGATGGTGTTAGGTGAGATGCGATCAAAAATCCGTGGTTACAGAACAAAACTGGCCAAAACAAAGAAAGTAAGCTCTGAAACGGATAGCATGGCAGCCGGAAGAAAATGGACAGTCAAAAGAAGTTGCTTCCCCGTGGTATTTTCTCTAGCAGGCTCTCATACTTTCTCTTTACCCACAAAACATTCTCTATTGTAACAAGTTTTGGAGTATTCATCATTGCATGCCTGATTTGGTCGAACGGACATAACACCAGTATGCCTATAATGTTATCTATAGGAACTCTATGTTTGCCTATTTTTCTGGCCGGAGCATATGTGTCGACAAACGATATTGGTTTCAGACAGGCAAGTGCACTAGCCTTGCTAAATGCGGTGGTCACAATAAAGCCCGGATTGGGCATGAAAAAATGGGACACGATTGCTTGTAAATTGAATCCAGCATTTTTCAAAAATAGTTCATCTGCAACGCCCTTTTTCTATTACGATGGCGAGGCGTGTCATTTACGTCTCACATCCAGCATGATTATCTTATGCAACTTGACCCTTTCATTAAAAAAGCTGTCGATATTTATCAAGAGAGTTTAAAAACCTATTGGAATGACATGTTCGATGGATGCCTCCCAGTATAAAGAAAAAGAAGGTTCTTATGGGGTTTTGTAGAGATTCCTCAAACTTCGTGCGGACAACCTTGATTGTAGCTTTTTTCGTTTTGAATATTAGCAGCGGATCATCAACATTGTGCCTAATAGTGCGTTAGAAGACTTATGCCAACCATGACGTGTATACCGGAAGTTTACCGATTGACAGATTCTTGATACATTGCTTCGTCCTGCTCGATCAGAGTTATCGTACGCAATTCACGCCGATATTCCTGGTACGTTGAAGAAACGTTTATTAAATAAACGCATCGACATTATAAAGGCATTACATCGGGTGCTAGAAGCAGGGGAAAGAGCAGTACATATTATCATGACTTTTTAAACAGTTTGTCATACTTGTGATCTTGAATAGCTTCGAAAATTTGAGCAGTCCGGCTGAGCAGCGCAATCATAAAGTGTCTTCTTTCTGACGGTAAAATAAACAAACTATGGTTGTGACAGAGAGTCGCGCGCTGAGATCAAATCATCATACGCAACACATGAGCCACCGCAAGCAATTACAACAACAATATCATCCTCATGGAACTCGATTTCGAGAGCCTTCGCTAGGGCGTCCGGATTGTAAGAGAAGTGTAACGATGCCCCACAAGCAGGCTCTACGATAAGGCCCCAGTCGTCCGCGACTTTTAAGCATGTGTTCAATACGTCAGTATCGGACAATGCAACAGAGCCGCTTTGGTACCTCATAGCGTTTTCGAAGGCAAAAGGAACAACATATGGCGATCCCAAAGATGTTGCAACACTCGTAATATTTTCGAGTTGGACAAGCCTACGGCTGGCCAAGGACTTGTTAAGCACATCACACCCCTTGGTCTCCACTGCCAAAATGGGGACCTTACTAGCGAGTTTGTGTCTTTCCAGGCCTTTAATTATGCCACTAAAGAGGCCGCCACCGCCAACACTACAAACTATTCCCCGCAATTTATCGAGAGAAATGCCTTTTTCCTCTAGCTGCTCTACAATTTCATCCACAATCGTAGAGTGACCTTCCCAAATAACCTCATCATCAAATGGATGAACATAGACAACTTTTGATCCCTGCTTGGCCTCTTCTGCCATCAAACCCTTTAGGAAGAAGTCCGCATGACCCCAATGGTCCCCGTGAACTACAACCTGCGCCCCTGCGTTTTCAATTTTGCTTACCATTCGCTTTTTCGTGGTGGTTGGTACCACAACAGTGCAATCTAGATCCATCGTTCTACAAGCCACGGCCGCTGCCAGACCAGCGTTACCCCCAGAGCTTGAAAAAACGGCCACCTTTCCTGTTCCTTCTGCCCTTGCCTCCTGGCACCTTCTGGAGATTAAATAACTTATTCCTCTCGACTTGAAGCTCCCCCCAGGTTGTAGAGCTTCAAACTTAATATAGATCTGCGGACCATTCTGGTCATGATTGAATGATCTTTTTAGTAAAGGAGTCCTTTCATAATGAGCTGGAGTCATTTGTGCTGAAATTAATCATCGTTGGAATCAAGAGGTACTCGGAAAAGGTCGTTAGGCAAAGATCATTTTTCTGATAATCGGCTTTTTCTCCTATTAACATCGCGCGATTACAAAGCTATTTAGTCTCAATGTAGACTTTTTTGATTCACTAAAATTACAATGGGAATCCCCCTAAATTAACATATAGAGAATCAAAATGGCCTTTAAGTCTGATGATACGGTTGATAATTATGGTACAGACTCTCCTCTACTAGCAAGCCACGTTTTTTCCAACAAACTGACATATTTGCTAATTAACTATAAAGGCCTTTCATTCGCCTTAGCATTTGAAATTTTCCTCTTAGTGATTCTTATTGGGTATAACATTGGGGACAATGATGCGATTATCCTTTGTTTGATACTTGGAACGCTTCTTGTGGCATTTACTGGACTCATCGTATATTTTTCAACCCGTGACATTGGATTAGTGAGGGAAAACGAATTGACCTTCTTAAAGGAGATAACTACGGTGAAGCCGGGACTTGACCACGGAAAGTGGAACTCGATAGCAAGTAAGCTAAATCCAATATTTTACAAGAATTGTCCATCAGCAACACCATACTTCTTTTATGATGGAGAGGCATGTGCATCGTGTTTTAGGAGACGTTATCTTAACCCTTACATTTTTTCAAAGTGTTGGCACACTAAAAGACAACAGAACGAAGCCAGATCCCAATCTTTTGACTTAAATGCGGCACAGGCTGATTTAGGCCAGGGGCAACGCGAGTGGGTGTCTTATAATGAGTTTGATCCTTTCATTGAAAAAGCGGTGAATGCTTACCAGGAGAGCTTGGAAGCTTGTTGGAACCAATTGATGAATGGAAGTTCCTCGGTCTCACAAATTGGTAAATAATTCATCATGTTTCGATCCTTGCAGAAAAAACATTTTGGAATTTTTAGACGACATAACAATATTATAAAAGTGAAAAACAACTAAAATTTCAGACCTAAGACATCCTGCACCTATATGATGTAATCCCACCAAGGTCTACGAGCAGGAATTTTTTCGGGGTTCTGCCTGATGTCCTCGAAAATCGATTGAAGGTCCACTTCAGTAGGACGTAAGTATTTCGTCTTTTTGAAGAGTTTCCAGAAGGTAAACAGCCCCACCGCTAACGGAATGATGAAGTATCTTGTGAAAAAAGACTCAATGTTGAAGTGTCCGTGAATGAAGTTGTAAAACCCTCCGGTCAATAGAAATATAACCGACATCACAAGCGAAAACCATGCCGCGTAAGGACCAAACCACGAAGAGTATGGAAGATCGTGTCTACTGTATCCTTGAGCCTTGAGAGCGCGCGTCATATAGATGTGGTTACATGAAATCAAAATCCAGCGCAGCAATGTATTTGAAGATACAAGTTCTTGGAACCAACTGAACACCGTGGCAGATGAACTGGAAACGGACATGTATGCCAGCGGCAGGAAACATGATACAAGGGTGATGCCGACCCATGGAATCCCTCGTTTGTTGGTTCTCAAAAATATTTTCGGTGCTTGTCCTTTGGTTGCCAGAGAGAACAAGTTACGGGAGCCTTCGATTATCGCAATATTACCAGCAGACCAGGCAGACGTGAGAACTATCGCATTGATGAAGCTTGGAAGCACCTTGATACCGGCCCTTTGTATGGCAATGACGTAGGGACTAGATTTCGCAGTACCGGTCCCCGTAGCAATAAGCTTGTCGTTGTAAGGCACGATAAGAGTCAACACAAACACTGCCAGCAGGTAAAGGACGATCACGCGAACGAATGCTTGTCTCGCGCCATGGTAGATGGCGTATCTGCTGTTCTTCGTTTCACCGGCGAGAATTGCTATGTTCTGAATGCCGGAATATGAGTACACCACAGAAGAAAGGGCCGCCCAGTAACCTACGAACTTACCAATCCCACCTCCTACAATGTATTCGGCAAACGGTCCAGGATCTCTCCAGTAATGAAACCCAAGTCTAGGATAGCCCTTAACTCCTCCCAAATCGATCACCAGACTAGTAATGATCAAGATTAGAATCAAGATAACTTTCAACCATCCAAGAACGTACTCAATCTCACCATAGAATTGGATTGTGTACATGTTTGTCGCAACAAATAGAATACTAAAAATGGTGATCCACACTGCGGGATTGATGTCGGTCCAGTACTTCATAATCACTGCGCAAGCGCTTACCTCCCCAGGGATACAACAACTATACACAGAAATCCATCCGAAGGTGAAACCAACCGCCTCATCGATGAAATGACTGGCCTGACGTACCGTCGCACCGGTACAAGGAAAAAAAGCCGCCGTTTCTGCCATTGCAACTTGACTGCATCCCACAACAATACCCACGAACACATACGCCAGCAGCATTCCTACGGGCCCAGCCTTTTTTAGCGTACCACCGGAAGAGAGGAAGAGACCCGTACCGAAGACCCCAACCAGTGTCAGCATCTTGATGTGTCGTTCCTTCAATCCTTGTTTTAGTCTGCTTCTGTCGTTTTGCATAATGTACTCAGCGACCTCTCCTGTCTCTTCAACTTCACTGATGGAATTCACCTCAATCTTTTCAAGAGGACTTTTCTGCCCGTTTAAAGAAACGCCGCCCTTTATGTCCTTGCTTCCCAAGTTCATGCTCATTGGAATAGGCGTGTCACTTTCAATATCGAGGACAAATTCTCGATTGGAATCTTTCATTTTGCGCTTATGCCGTCTTTATTGCTACTTTACCAGTCGTTTGCACAGGATTGGTTTTGTGCTGAGCCCCCTGCGTCTCTTTGGTAATTTATGGCCATGAATCAAGCAGTACTACCAGGTTTCGTTCACCCTTTTATAGTACTTCTGTCTATCTAGCGTTTCTGGAAGATGTAATCTTGGTCCTGCATGCTGAATCTTCTGCGTCAGGAATCCTGGAAAATATCACATGACTACTCTTATCTATCAAAGTGCAGAATGAGCTCCCCCCAATATATTGCCGTACCTCTATAGTATCACCAAGGAAATAAGGACCTGCGATCAAAAGTTTTCTTTCTTTCGCTTGCCTTCAAGAGTCTTATCTGAAACATTGTGCTTATTTCGAGGTTCACCCCAAACATCGGAGTTATAAATAAAGCACCGACCTAAAAATCAGCCAAGCACTTCCATTCTAGCGCCACATTCGGCAGAAAAAGCGAAGTTGGACGCGATCACATATCGAGGACACGGCACAAATTCAAACGGCTGGAGGTTTTGATTGAAGATACTCGAGTTCGAGAGGCTCATAAAAAATAAATATGCCGTGAGTCACCTCGTGTGAGAAAGTTCATTTAATGCTAAAAAACGCTGAAAATCTTCAAGTATATTCGAATAACTCAATGTGTTCGTCGTCGGGGTTACGGAGTCTACCCTGTGGTTTATGTTCGAAGATTTAATGCTCTCAGTACAAAGGCCATTTCCATATCTGGTTCAGTCGCTTCTTCTCTCGAAGCCTCGAAAGAAATGTCTGCAGTTCCAAACTAATGCTCTTCTGGGTTTCATCACACTTGGTTTTTCTCCTTGGGTCATCTGGAAAAGTATATTTGTAGCATGAAATACTTAAAACTATTATTTTTCATCCATGTACAGCTTAGCAGCATTAATTGAATTAAACTCTCACCACAATGACTATCGCTAAACCAACCAAGAAAATTGCTGTGTGTAATGCCAATCCGCCACTTGAATTTCTGAATCGAAGGGGCAATCTTGCTGATATGAGTATTGAAATGTTCGAAGGTACACGTCATGAAGACATTAATGACGTGGAATACAAAATTTTTGAAGTATATAAGAACGAAATACCCTCGATAGTGCAGCTGATGGGAGGTGACTACATTGGCATCCACATAACGGGATCCACCAGCGACGCACATGATTTAGAAACTGAATGGATCAACAATTTTAGAAAAATGTTGCAGGAATTATTTAGTATAGATCGACACCCACCGGTGACTGCCATTTGTTTTGGTCATCAGATCGTTGCTTCGGCGCTCGGGTGCAAAGTCTTGAGGAATTTGAAAGGCTACGAGGGAGGTATTGCTTCTCTCGATATCTCCAAGGAGGCCATAGACTTGGGGCTGTTCCAAAAATTAGATTCCGAAGGACCTACTAGAGGACTTTTCCTAGCAGAAGCACATAATGACATTGTGCAGGGCGTTCCAGAAGGCTTCATTAAAACTTTATCATCTGTTAAGTGTGATGTTCAGGGTTTATACAAGAAGAACGTTGCATTGACGTTTCAGGCCCATCCAGATTTCACTACGGACATTTGTCTCAGAATCAATCAGACTAATTACTACAATGCTCGGATAACCGGCGAAGAATTAACGGTTATGAAGGAAAGCGGCAAAAATCACAATAATGACGGTACGTTTGCTGCCAGATCCTTCTGGGAGTTATTTAAGGGCGAAATCTGATAGCAAATACATAGTGCTTCTTTCATATGGTTAGTCTACATGAAGCTTGCCATGATTTCTGCCACTACATTATAAATTGATATTAAGTAAAATATAAACCCACTATGGTTTCTCATCATACTTGTCCCAATAGTGTCTTTATTCAATAAATCTATAACAGTTTGATCGGTCGCTATATCACCATGCGTTAACAATTTTTTGATTCGTTGTACAAGAGCTAAATAATCACCAAGATTTCCCAGAGCCCACGTGAAACACTAATGCTCAAGATTGTTGGTTTGCAAGTTTAGAGCATTGTACAATTTGGAAATTTAGACTCAAAATTTTTACCGAAAAAAAGCTTGCAATTGAGGAATCGTTACAAAGTCCATGCAAGCGTTGAAGTATGACGGTATGGCCAATACTGATATACTTTTCAAACCCAAAACTCGGCTATTTGTCCCTTTTCAGTCCTGGTTCCAAGTTTTAACCATTTAGTGCCAATTTTTTGGGCTCTTCTTTTTATATTGTGAAGAAGTTATTTCTTCCTAAGAATTGCATGGGTCACTTTTCAAAATATGCCGTCTCATCAGAGCACCCAAATGCAAAATACCTCCCGCATAATCATGATATCTTGTTTTTTACTTCTGTTGATTTTTATCAAGTATTTTCAGGCTTTCCGGAATTGGTTCTGCCATATTCGTAACCGGGGACGTGTTCTTATTATAATTCACAGAGTTCCTTCATGCATCTTGGAATTAGTCGGTCCTCAAGATATGCGCGGGGTTAAAAATTCTTCGAGGCAATAGAAATTTCGATAAGAGAATTACATTCATATATTTCTTGAGCTGAAAGAAACTGACTCCAGCTGACGGGAGGAGCAGTCTTACGGCGACTCGTTGCGATGGAGAGTCAGGTCGATTATCTAAATCGCCACATAACGGCATATGGAGCCAGCCAAATACCGACAGAAAATACTGGATACTTATCAGCATGGAAGAAACTATCGCAATCTAACCCAGCGGAGTGAAAAATTCTACAAATTTAGCAGACTTGAATCTCGCATGCAGACTATATGATTGTCATTTGATTCATACTTCGTGACGCTAAGCTGTTGGCGGTTCAGCGATGATAGATAAGAAAATTTCAATTAACTCATTTTTTTCTAGCTTAGCCACGCATTTATTATGCTAAATTTTTGGGTTAGAGACTTGCATCTTGGCAGAAACGAATAAGGTCCCAAACAGAAGTATGAACGTGAAGCAGAGCTTTGCAGATTCTGCTCAATCTTTTGACATCCCTTTGTGAAACCGGCTCATTTCATCTTAAACAATGACTCAAGGTGCATGTTACGCATTGAATGAAGCCCCAACCCCTTTGTGTATCTTTGCATTTCTATAAAAGGATTCTTTCCGAGGGAATCATTTTTCCCGTCTGGTACCGCTGCTTCCAAATTACATGTTTGCGAAACTGGCGTTTTTGAGAAGCAAGTTGTTCAATTTCAACTATTCCTCTCCTGCTAAACACTAAGTAGTAGCACTTTGTGATACGTTCAAATTTTCCCAGCTATTTCAGATAAATATCATTTTGCTAAATCAAAAAACAATTAGAATTACAGACCAAAATATCTCGCATCTATATGATGTATTCCCACCAAGGTCTACGAGCGGGAATTTTTTCGGGGTTCTGCTTGATGTCCTCGAAAATCGATTGAAGGTCCACTTCAGTAGGACGTAAGTATTTCGTCTTTTTGAAGAGTTTCCAGAAGGTAAACAGCCCCACCGCTAACGGAATGATGAAGTATCTTGTGAAAAAAGACTCAATGTTGAAGTGTCCGTGAATGAAGTTGTAAAACCCTCCGGTCAATAGAAATATAACCGACATCACAAGCGAAAACCATGCCGCGTAAGGACCAAACCACGAAGAGTATGGAAGATCGTGTCTACTGTATCCTTGAGCCTTGAGAGCGCGCGTCATATAGATGTGGTTACATGAAATCAAAATCCAGCGCAGCAATGTATTTGAAGATACAAGTTCTTGGAACCAACTGAACACCGTGGCAGATGAACTGGAAACGGACATGTATGCCAGCGGCAGGAAACATGATACAAGGGTGATGCCGACCCATGGAATCCCTCGTTTGTTGGTTCTCAAAAATATTTTCGGTGCTTGTCCTTTGGTTGCCAGAGAGAACAAGTTACGGGAGCCTTCGATTATCGCAATATTACCAGCAGACCAGGCAGACGTGAGAACTATCGCATTGATGAAGCTTGGAAGCACCTTGATACCGGCCCTTTGTATGGCAATGACGTAGGGACTAGATTTCGCAGTACCGGTCCCCGTAGCAATAAGCTTGTCGTTGTAAGGCACGATAAGAGTCAACACAAACACTGCCAGCAGGTAAAGGACGATCACGCGAACGAATGCTTGTCTCGCGCCATGGTAGATGGCGTATCTGCTGTTCTTCGTTTCACCGGCGAGAATTGCTATGTTCTGAATGCCGGAATATGAGTACACCACAGAAGAAAGGGCCGCCCAGTAACCTACGAACTTACCAATCCCACCTCCTACAATGTATTCGGCAAACGGTCCAGGATCTCTCCAGTAATGAAACCCAAGTCTAGGATAGCCCTTAACTCCTCCCAAATCGATCACCAGACTAGTAATGATCAAGATTAGAATCAAGATAACTTTCAACCATCCAAGAACGTACTCAATCTCACCATAGAATTGGATTGTGTACATGTTTGTCGCAACAAATAGAATACTAAAAATGGTGATCCACACTGCGGGATTGATGTCGGTCCAGTACTTCATAATCACTGCGCAAGCGCTTACCTCCCCAGGGATACAACAACTATACACAGAAATCCATCCGAAGGTGAAACCAACCGCCTCATCGATGAAATGACTGGCCTGACGTACCGTCGCACCGGTACAAGGAAAAAAAGCCGCCGTTTCTGCCATTGCAACTTGACTGCATCCCACAACAATACCCACGAACACATACGCCAGCAGCATTCCTACGGGCCCAGCCTTTTTTAGCGTACCACCGGAAGAGAGGAAGAGACCCGTACCGAAGACCCCAACCAGTGTCAGCATCTTGACGTGTCGTTCCTTCAGTCCTTGTTTTAGTCTGCTTCTGTCGTTCTGCATAACTCCCTCCTCGATGTCTTCAGAACTATTTACTTCGATGGTCTCCATAGGAGACTTGTCCTCTATGATCGGGAGCTTTCCAGGCTCATCCCTGAGGCTGCCACTCTCAGTCTCTCCGACATATTCTGCCTTGTAGTCTGTCATTTCTTGATCTCTGAGAGATTCCCTGGATCTTCCTGACAAATCAGTCCAAAGAGGATTAAAACTTCCGCTAAGACTAAAGGAGCCCATGTTTGCAGATGTCTTTGGGTTTCTGTACTTCTGGTTATAAGCCAGCCAACCAGTGTTAGCGTCGTCTTTTGTTCCTTGCATAATATTTTCCTATGTTTCTCGACGCCTTGACAACGCAAAAAATCTTCCATGTTGCGCCTCGCCGCGCTTGGCACGCTGTTGGAAACTACTTGTCAAACCCACCAAACCAAGAGTCATCGGCAACAAATCTTAAAATATGCTGGCTCCCAGAATTATGTTCCTCTCATATTTCGAGTGTTTTAATGCACTTACTTCCTTTCTGGGGCTTTACAAATCAAACTTTGTACTGGGGTCGAATTTTGTACTTGGATCGGTCTTAAAATGTCAAAGCGGGGTTAAGCGCTAACTAATCCGGTAGAAACGCTTATTATTTTATAAGATTCTACTTTCCTGATTAAAACGGTTGTTAGTACCATCCAAAGTTGGTTGTCAATAAAAAGAGTGTATCGAAACTTGTTTCGCCTGAAAGTCCTATTAGCCCCTCTCAATTGACTTCTAAAATATTGACCTGCACAGGTTTTATATGAAAAACTTACCTTGAATGATAGACTCACCTGAGAACTTCCTTAACTTTCTTTCTCGTGGTCTTAAAAGACGAGCCTCGCATATTTTGCCGAAGATGGAACACGATTTTCCAGAATCATACAGCTCTATTGGGTGAGCGTCAGATTATAATTATAAGACAGGGAAAATTTCATCTTTTGAAGAACCCACCAAGTACAGTACTAGCGGAGATGTTACCGGAAGCCAGTGATAATTTGCATCTTCAGAATTTAGCATGAGGAACGTAAGTATCTTGAGTACGGTACTCACCACAGCAAAAAAACTATTCGCTCGTTATGATGGAGCTCCTTAATTTTACACTGGTCTTGTTCAATTACAATTATATATCTATGTTTGGTTGCATTAACATATTCATTGCCCTAGATTATACAATTCCACAGAGTTTAAAACCGGTCTGTCTCCTGTGGAATTAATGGCTGGTATTGGTTGACTGAGATTCGTCCTTTTCTAAGTACGTCATGAAAATTCAGAGATGAGATTGAAATATTATTTTATGGCGCATTTTCAACTCCAGCGACATTTATGATATTCATATGGACTTGCCATCTCTCGGCTCACTGGATGAGACCCATAATTGCTAGCGCTGATTTGGTGCTGGATTTTCTTCATGTTCTTTAGTGTTTTCAATTACATAGTTTGCGCCTATCGGGGATTCGTTGCCTTATCAGTGGCCTGCAATTGGTTTGCTAAGCACACGATTTTTCGCTCGTTTGACTTGCAGGTGTATAAGGGCATGGCTGTAAATTTGGTAGGCTTATATTAAGCAATATGTATTGCGCAATGCAACTATCCACGTGGTTTCAATGATTATCTTCACAAAATACTATGCAAGAAAATCTTGTGGAATACGACAGCGCTCTGTTGAACTAAAAGATTTGTTGTCCATTAACTGCCGGCTTCGCTGTGGTTAAGGGAATGGTTCCACTCTCCTTATCTGATACGCCCAGTACCAAAACCTCCGATTTCTCGGATCCCATTTTCATTGTACCCAAATTAATGACGCAAACAACCTGCTGGCCTCTCAATGCTTCAGCCTCATAGTTTTTATATGCCCCACAAGATATTCTTTCTCCCACTTCTTCTCCGAAGTCTATCGTCATTCTCCATGTGGGCTTTCTCGTTTTACTTTCTTCCACCTTAATGATTGTACCGACTCGTATATCAAGAGAGCTAAAAGAAGAGAAGTCAGCTTTCTCTTTCATTATGAGTTGGCAATACTTGCGAAATTCGTACTATGCGTATCAATGTGATGGTCGCAGCTTACTAAAAAAGACTATCAAAAATATGAAGTTATTTGGTGCAATGTCGTTACGTCTGTGTGTTTATAGCATATTTTACGAGGTTTGTTACGGAATACAATTCCAAAAGGAACAATTAATTGATAAAACAGTTTTGAAGTTCGCCCCCCTCACTGCGAGTCTGAGTTACCTGCAACTACCAAAGATCTTTCTTTTGCATCTTCATTAGTTTCAAAATAGCATACTGTTTTACTCTATGTTATACACATATAGATCGGCTTAAAAAATATTTCCTCGGAAATAAGCCCTTCAAATCTGTTGTCGTACCACAAGAGAGTATTACTACATGGGAAATTACTAAGTGGAAGTCGCGAACTCAGATTCAATTTTGACCGAATCCACGCGATAAATAATGGGGCCAACTTGTCCCATATTTTCCAGCTAGTCCAGTTGCGTACAAAAACTTGCTGACAATAGAATATTCATGCCCAGCTTAGACACAACTGGGCTACCAGTCTTGCGGTGTTACAATTATGCGAGCAGCATGCCGCATCGTTGGGTTTCATTAAAAATTGCCTAGAAGAACTTAAACTCGGTCTTGATCCACCTCAATAAACTTCTTAACAATTTGTAAATCAGTTACATTTAAGGAGTGAGAACAATTGTCAACGGTCTCCTGCTTGTTCGATTTTTCCAAATGAGGATAGGTTGTGCCAGTTTCATTTCTAAAGTAAATAAATCAAACATATAGTTGATTGGCGACGTAGGCGTTTCCTAATGTTAAACACGGAAAATCCCGCCGCGATCTTTCTAGAGCCAGTGAGTGAGTAACTGCAATGATGTGATGCATCAGTTAATAGATATTATAATGCGGGGCCGTCGTACAACTATTTTGTTGACATTTTTTTCGCGGTTTTTCCTCTCTTCTTTATTCAACCTCTGGAATTCTTTGGTGGAACTTGATATGACGTATTTATTAGCACCTCGCGTTACATATTTCGCTACCAATTGATGGTTTACCAGCTGTGAAGCGGAGAGTTCCGATATGATCTGATTTCAAGGTGACCTGACAACAGATTGCAGTGAACTTCGGAAAAGTATACATCGGTTGATCGCGGTCGTCAAAACCACAGCTTTTTGTCGTCCGTCATTTTATCAAGTAGAGGCCTCATTCAGCATCATAAGGACTTAAGAGAGTCCCTTATATCTCTGAGATTGCTCAATTGCCCTGTGTTTATAGAGTGGAGAGTGGACAGCGGGCAAGATTATGTCTTGGGTAAGTTTATAGTGGTTGGCTATTAATGTACCAGTTTCTTTTTCCTTTTGAACTTACCTTACCGATCCAGTTAGAGATGAGAGGCCTCGGTATCTCAAAAAGATGTTGCATTTCTACTGGGTCGGCTGGCTTCAGTTTTGTACACTCTAAGCTGCCCAATAGTCTGAAGTCAGCAACGGTGCTTTCAAAAGTCTCAAATATAGTAATTCGGCAATAATGGCCTGAAAAACAATCAAAGTTCTTCGTCTAGGGTTAACCTATTGTTCATGAATTTTTGTTGAATTAAATTGTGTGAGCAAACTATGCGCGCAGCAGCTCGGTGGTAACGTCGCTGCAGTCAACATTCTATGGGTTAGGGACCGAATGACATACGAAAAGTGTTGACCGTTTGGAAATACTCTTCGAATTGGTAAAATAGCGATTTGCAGCAATCATTAAGGCCCTAGATGAGCAAAGCTGTGGCGCGAGTATACGTCCATGTGACATTTCAATCCAATGAGGGTTTTCAATGCACGCTACTGTAAGGAAAGGATAGCTTGAAGGGACTAAAGTTCCCGCATTCTATGGCATTGATGGACCTAGAGTTTTTAGCGGGCGTTCATTTTCAAATTAAAAACTCGCTAAAACGATATTTAATTGGTTATAATGTCGAATTACTTGGGGTGAATGCTTCTGATAAAAGCACTTCGGAAAGCTTATTGTCTTCTCGCGCCCACTCTCTCCACCTTCCCTACCTTTGCCTAGGCCCGGCGAAAATTCTCATCGGCCCCACAACATTCCCGCTTTGCGAATGATCTACCATACCGCGAAGCGCCATTGGGCAAGGTGACGGATATTTGCTTGAACCGTATCCGCGCTTGATCGATCTCCGAAATGACCCATCGCTCGGAGTGATGCATTGATAGTTTGGTGTTCAGTGTTTGGTGCGATCCGCGTCATAAATTATGACATTGGGGTGCGCGCTCTTTCTATTGAGCGAGGAATATCGATCACCTCGGCTGGGAGGACTGTTTTTCCTTAGATTTTGAAGAGTTTCGGACTTGCACCCTGCTGTCAGCTCATTCATCGACCAGCTTTAAAAAGTGATTGCAATTAGGTTAACGTGCCTAAACCTTTCCTCATTGGAACGGAAATATAAAATCTCATGCGCCTGGGAGCTGGCCGAGCTTGCGTCAAAATGAGAGCTCGCTCACATTCAAAGACATTTCATCCCCAATCTTTACGGGGGAATGAGATTCCTCGTCATACCATAGCACCATGTTTACCTACAGAATTCAGAGCTTAATATAGAAGCACGAGTCGTTATTTTTGACATTTATCTTGGCACTTCGCAGTTGCATTGGGGTTTCGAATTTAAAGCCCAAGTGACTCTCTCAAAATTATCTTATATATATTATACCGGATTTGAGAAAAGCTTGATAATAATTTGAATCTATCGTCGATAACACATGGTCATTTAACTTCTTGGCTATTTGCAAACTACGATTTAGCTCCTCGGTGACACGACTTACCTTTTGTCACTTCACTCTTTATGCTAAGCCTTAAAGATACACCCGTAAACAGCCTATCTCTCGAAATTTCTACATTATCTACTCCTTTAAATAGGGTGGAAAGAGACGATACAAAAAACCTCTATGACACTGGTGACCCAACACTACCTATTGAGCCGCCGAAGAAGCTACTCTCAGCTCATATTACGGTTTCGCTATTATGCTTGGCGATTGGGTTCGGTGGCTTTATCTTTGGTTGGGACACGGGCACTATTTCAGGTTTCGTCAATTTGCCGAATTTCGTTAGAAGGTTTGGCTCGAGGAACGATGAAGGTGACTACCATTTAACAAAAGTTCGAATGGGTCTAATTGTTTCGATTTTCAACATTGGCTGCGCCATCGGTGGAATTGCCCTATCCAGAATAGGTGATGTTTGGGGACGAAAAATTGGATTGATTTCAGTCACCATTGTTTATACTGTAGGTGTTCTGATTCAGATTACATCTACCAATAAATGGTACCAGTACCTCATAGGTAGAATTGTGTCCGGTTTAGGTGTCGGCGGCATCGCCGTTTTATCCCCTATGTTGATCTCCGAAATCTCTCCAAAACAAATTAGAGGTACTCTCGTGCAGCTATATCAATTGATGACGACAATGGGCATTTTCTTGGGGTATTGTACTAATTACGGCACTAAGAACTATCATGATTCAACTCAGTGGAGAGTTGGTCTAGGTTTGGGGTTTGCATGGGCAGCCCTCATGGTTGGCGGTATGATGTTTGTTCCAGAATCTCCACGATATTTAGTCGAAGTAGGTGAAATTCGAAAAGCAAAACGTTCGATAGCTAAGTCAAACAACGTCTCAATAGAAGATCCAGTCTTACTGGCGGAGTTGGATGCTATTATTTCAGGTTTTGAGGCTGAAAAATTAGCGGGTACAGCCTCGTGGAGAGAACTACTCTCCAGGAAAACAAAAGTCTTTCAGCGGGTAATGATGGGAATCATTATTCAAAGTTTACAGCAGTTGACCGGTGACAACTATTTCTTTTACTATGGTACTACTATTTTCAAATCTGTTGGCCTGAAAGATTCCTTCCAAACAGCAATCATCATCGGTGTCGTTAACTTTTTTTCTACTTTCATTGCCGGTTACGTGATTGAGAGATATGGTCGTCGCACCTGCTTATTATGGGGAGCAGCGGCTATGCTGTGTTGTTTCGTCGTATTTGCATCAGTGGGCGTGACTAGATTGTGGCCTGCGGGTTCCAGTCACCAGGATATTACTTCTCAAAGTGCTGGTAACTGTATGATTGTTTTTACCATGTTTTTCATCGTTGCATTTGCTACCACCTGGGCTGGGGGTTGTTTTGTTATAGTCTCCGAAACTTTCCCATTGAGAGTGAAATCTAAGGGAATGGCAATCGCGACCGCTGCAAATTGGTTTTGGGGTTTCCTGATCGGTTTCTTTACTCCATTTATCACGGGTGCCATTAACTTCTACTACGGCTACGTTTTTGTGGGTTGCTTAGTCGGCGCCTACTTCTATGTCTTTTTCTTCGTCCCTGAAACTAAGGGTTTGACTTTAGAAGAGGTCAATACCATGTGGATCGAAGGCATATTACCATGGAATTCAGCATCATGGGTCCCACCCGACAGAAGAAGAGCGGAGTACGATGCGGATGCCATGGCTCACGAAGGTAGGCCAGCCTACGAGAGATTCTTTCAAAGTGACTGATGAACTATTGAAATTCAACCCAATAGATTTGAGCATGGGCTAAGCATACTCTTGATCGCAGTGTTTCCATATGCTATGAAAGGATGAACGCTGGCTTCTGAGGTGTTGAGGTTGGTATTGAAAGGATGATGGTGCATTCAAATGTTCTTGATGGCAATTTCTTCACATGGTATTTTTTCGTACTTAATTATATTTATATGGATGTATAGACCAAACTTCAATCTTAATAGAGGTATGACTTGGCTGAATATATATCGACAAAGTAATAAGATTGGTAATTTGACGAGCGGTTCCGATGGTGCGGCTCTATGGCCAACAATATAAGTAAAAGTAAGCAGTTGAGGAACAGCTGTCCGAGAAGACGAAGTGTAACTGGCTGTTTGACATGTCGAAGACGAAAGAAAAAGTGTGACGAGAGGAAACCCATATGCAGTGCATGTACTAGAAACTTTCTTGAATGCACATGGCCTTCTGGTCATTCGAAACATGTCGAGGATGTGGAAGATCTGGATTCACCATGTGAACACAAAGATGCGCCAAAGTACGCCATCGAATTTCAAATATCTCTTTGCAACGATGCCAAGTTCTTTAAGTGCACAACCCGCCCAATTTGGACTTTCGAAAACTTCACTGTGAACCTTAATACTGGGAAACTCTCGCAATATAGTACCTCTAGCAATAAATTCGTGGAAATATCTGAATTTACTTTAGACGAGGAGAATGGTTGTCGTGTCTTAGATCAGGAGTCGATTGACAATAGCCCATCCGAAGGGCACTTTGCGCAATCCAATCGGTGGCTTGACAATGAACTTGAACACTTAGATCTGCAGCTGGAGCTGTTCCCTATACTTAATACTCCACCTATCGACACAAGTAAAGTTCCGGCGGATGACAACTCCCAATATAAAGCGCTTGGTGATGCAAGAGCACCACAAACCGTGAAATTCGAGACTCTCTTCCAGAAGTGTAAAAAGAGAGAACCTGTTCCGGATAATGAGTTTCGAGGTATAGATATGGAGAAGTTTCTTTTCTATACCTGTCTGCAAGGATACATACCCAAAATGAGCACACAATATACGCACTCTAGTCTCACTACGCAAGCGACGTTTATTCCACAGGTCGAAAAAAATGTTATCATGAAGGAAGTGTTTTTGTGTTGTGGAGCGACGTATCTGGCATGGAACAACGTCCAGAAATTTCAGAACATGAGTGACGAGCTGTACTTTAACTGCAAATTGATGATTCGGAATTATATTGAAAAGAACAAAAATTCTGCCCGGGAAGATTGGTTATTCACCGCTCTACAGCTACTATGTAATCGAGACAAAAACTCCCTAACAGGCACGGCTGATGATGCAGCTTGGCATCTTATCAGGGCTTACGACATAATTCGCATGAGATATTGCGGTAGCTGCAGCAAGATTTCAGAATACACAATGATAGAAAAGCTAGTTAATTCAAATTTGACGTTGCAGCCCCAAGAACGTACTCTGATTGAAAGTTTTATATACCAGTACTCCGTTTCACTCTTCTTTGTTCAGGATACAAAAGGTCTTCCGAGTCCGTTCACAATTTTCAAGGTTCTCAACGTTGTTCTTAAGTGTCCCGTGCGTAACTGTGAATCATTGGCAGACTGGATGAGTAATCCAATTCTGGGCTCTTCCCTGGACTCTTTTGAGATACTGGCAAAGCTATCATTTATTGGCCGCATGTCTAAACCTGTGAGTAATGAATGGCTGGATCGTGTCGCTAGGTTGCGCAGCATGTGTGAATACTACACGCCTGCTGCACCCTCCAAACCAATGGGAGATGACCATTGGCACAATTTCAAGATTAATTCGATGGCAGGTGTCGTGACTGCGAAGACGTGCTGGCTCTTTGCCACCAAGTTGTTGTACTTTGACTCATTTGATATTCAGCATCAGAGTGTACAGGAATGCGTGGACGATATCTTGATGTGTTGCAAGAAAATTCCCGTTGGGCACAATGTGTGGGGTATTCTGTCGTGGGTTTTGCTTGTCACTGGGATATTCGTCGTGGACCAGGACCAGCAAGCCATTGTCTTGGACTATGTCGAGTTATGGTCTGAACGCGCACACAGTTACAACTCCTTCAAAATTGCTGCCTTTTTAAGAAAGGCATGGGCGTCGGGGAATGCTCCGGGTTTTTTATTTGAGCGAAGTCAGCTTGTTAGTGTGAGTATGTGAATATGTGAATGTATATGCATGTATGAATCTAGCTAACTGCCTTTCAAAAGTTTAAACAAAATGCGGACCTAATTTCCAGTCTCTGCCGAGAAGGCCGCCTTGAGGAGGTAGCATCACTTTTCTCGCAATTTCAAGGGAAGATTGATTGCCGTTCGACTATGAGCATGCATATTGCATACTCGAACACCCTATTTGAAAATTATAAAGATGTATCCTGTGTATACGATGTGGCGCTGAAAAGGTACAAATCTGCATCAGTGGAAACGTGATTGTATCTAGTGCCCTTCGTATCTACCTAAAGAATGCCTTTTCTGCGATTTCCTAAATATAGGAAATTGCGTTAATCGGATTAATCATTTTCTGCGGAAAAATGTGTTCCGCCTGTTTAAAGGTGTCGCCAAATTCGCCCTTCCGCCGAAAAGCTCTTGGCAAAAAATGAATATACGGAGTTCTCTCATAGCGTCGTATTTATCCCTTGAATGACCTTATGTTTTCCCAAAAACTATCTCTGCAAAACTTTGCTGTCACTAGTAATAAAGCCACCGCCTGCTCGCCGCAATTTTTCATTACTTTTTATCGTGAGACGTGCATTCATATCTTCCCCGTGACGCAATTAAGGGGAATGCGCTTCCGGTGGTACTGCATAAAATCGAATTCTTCTGACTTCTAGTACAGCATCATTTGTTCCGGTTAGTATGCATTCAATCAGCCCGCAACTCCTGTTTGCGATCGGAGGAACAACGGCATAGGAGCAACGGCGATACGAAGAAGTGAGAAATTTATCACCTGCAGAATGTGAATCCCATAAAACTTTATTAATACTGCCAAGACTTATTTAAGCTACACGTCAGTGGAATCTTTTTATTTGTGGCTGCAATGAACTCTCTAACAGAATTGAGGCAGAAAACCCCAAATATACCCAAATATATCAGAGTTCGGAATGACAATCAAATCAATTACTGCATCCTACATTTATGATTCACGTGGTAATCCCACTGTGGAAGTTGACTTGACAACTGAGTATGGTTCCTTTCGGGGACTTGTTCCCTCGGGTGCCTCAACTGGCATTCATGAGGCGCTCGAACTGAGAGATAATGACCCTTCCTTGTGGGGTGGTAAAGGTGTGACACTTGCCGTCAAGGCGGTGAATGAAGTTATCGGCCCAGATTTAATTAAAGCAGGAATAGATGAAACGAAACAGAGTGAGATTGACGAGTTTATGGTTAAATTAGATGGTACGCCTAACAAGTCAAAGCTGGGTGCCAATGCCATAGTCGGCGTCTCGATGGCTGTTTGCAGGGCAGGAGCTGCAGCTAAGGCTATCCCGTTGTACCAGCACATTGCGGAGCTGGCAGCACTGCCCTCTGACAATTTTGTCCTTCCAGTGCCATTTTTCAATGTATTGAATGGGGGTGCACATGCGGGTGGCTCGCTGGCTTTTCAGGAATTTTTAGTCGCTCCGGTTGGTGCGAAAACTTTTGAAGAGGCATTAAGAATAGGTACAGAGATTTATCACGCTCTGAAGACACTGGCTACTAAAAAGTATGGCTCTTCAGCAGGAAATGTCGGTGATGAAGGTGGGATCGCTCCTAATATTGATACAGCTGAAGAGGCGTTGGATTTGATTCTGGAGGCAATAAAGGTAACAAAATATGAGGATAAAGTTCACATTGGCATGGATGCTGCACCTTCGGCTTTCTCGAAAAAGGGCAGTGATGGATCTTACAAGTATGATATAAACTTTAAGAGATCTTCCGGTAACCCAAAATTGCTAGATGGGGAACAATTGTCTCATCTGTACAACAGTCTGATTGAGAAATATCCATTCATATCCTTGGAAGATCCGTTTGCAGAAGATGATTGGGAATCGTGGAGTAAATATTACCCAAAATTCGATCGATCCAAAGTACAGATTATTGCGGATGATCTCACATGCACGAATCGCGTAAGAATCAAGCAAGCCATAGAGAAGAACGCAGCAGATACTTTACTACTGAAAATAAACCAAATTGGCACTTTATCGGAGACGATCGCATCGGCAAAAATGGCGTACGCAAATGGGTGGGGAGTCCAGGTATCGCACAGATCTGGTGAGACTGAAGACACTTTTATCGCAGACTTGGCAGTAGGCCTCAGAACAGGCCAATTGAAAGATGGCGCAACCGCTAGATCAGAGAGAATGAGTAAGTACAACCAATTGCTGAGGATAGAGCGTCAGCTAGGGCCCAAAAAGGCTGTGTATGCAGGTAAACAGTTCCACAGTGGGTTCAAACTTTAAGGTTTATGGCTCTCAAAACTGCTACTTAGTTTATCGTTATTAAACTTGAAAAACTCTAATGTGGTTTTATGTTTGAGAATCATAGCGACTTATGCTGGAAGGCAGCATCTTTTTAATGCTTCATTTGGTAAACACCAAAATCATAATAAATATGTGTATAAGTGGCATTAGTCATGGACGTTATGTTATAAATTTTATCCGTGAGGTTTTATGTTGCCCAACGACATTGTTTTTCATCGCCTAATAGTAAGGTTCGTCTATTGCTGTGGGGGAGGGGGAGGCTTCGTTTCGGTCTTTCTAATAGGAACGCTGGTTCAATGCCCAAACCGAAATTCGGGGGGCGTTATGGAGATATGCTCGGTGCCGGGCATGGTTTAGATCGGACCCCCTGGCGCGTTCCGACTTGGATGATATTTATTCGATTCAAGACGGCTTGTCGCATATTCACCATAAACATTCCACTCCAGAGGAGGCCCATAACAGTTCCGAATACTTGAGAGAGTTTATCGTCTGTTAAGGTGCTCCCATACTTCAAAGAGGAGATTTGCCTTTACTGGCCGATCGCTAGGTATAGCATGTTCGTGTCCGTTGTTTAATGCTGTGCTTTATCTGCACTCTGAATAAGTGGTAGCTTCATTCAGTCTTGTTGAATGGCTCTGGCCCGGAACCCAGTAATTATCATTCCATGTCCCTTTTTGCGCTTATTCCTACTTGGCAAGGCGGTGTGCTCTGGCAGACCAATCACATTTGAAGGTATTACCAAGCGTCTGGTGCGGACTAAATCTGCCGCGGGTGCGCACCTTCAAGAGCCAATCACGTCGCGTTTTTTTAGTAATACTTTTCCCGGATTCAGCGGTAAACTCTCGAGCAACCGACTTCGTTTACGGGATGCAGTGCAGTGCAGCTCGTAACTCCACCCCACAGATTATATTCCCATATAGGAGTCAAATATGTTCGAATTCTCATAATGAAAGTGAGCAGTATCACCTCACATTACGTTCAAATTATCAATGCAAACTGTTGGACCCAGTTCGAGGCAATCTTTTCTGATTTGGGCTTCGTGTTGCAAAAAATGCAGCTTATCCAATGCTCAGTCGCCAACACAGAATAACGCCCATTGTAACTTTTATAAATACTCCGCGTTGTAGCGCCTCTGCTCGCATTTTTGTTCTGCTGTTTCAAAATATCATCGATGATCCAATAGATTAAAGTTACCAATGCTATCAGAAGAAACAAGATCGATTATAAAAGCTACGGTTCCATTATTGGAGCAGAACGGTACTACGATTACTGCAACATTTTACAAAAACATGTTGAGAGAACATAAGGAGCTCCTGAATATTTTCAATAAGGTCAATCAAGCCAAGGGTGTACAGCCAGCAGCGCTGGCAACCACTGTTTTGGCGGCTGCAAAACACATCGATGACATGTCTGTTCTGCTACCCCATGTGGAGCAGATCGGTCATAAACACAGGGCCTTGCAAATAAAGCCGGAACACTATCCGATTGTGGGTCAAAACTTACTGAAAGCCATTGTTGAAGTCCTGGGGGATGCTGCAACCTCGAAAGTTATTAACGCATGGGCAGAAGCCTATAACGCAATCGCTGACATCTTTATCGCTGTGGAGAAAAAGATGTATGTTGAAGCGGCCTGGCAAGGATGGGAGCCTTTTGTTGTGGTTAGCCGGGACAACGTCGCTTCCGATATAATCGAATTCACGGTTACTCCGAATTCTGGCTCTGAAATTGATTTGGCCAGCTTGACACTTGTTGCTGGTCAGTACATAACAGTTAAAACTCATCCTACGAGGCAAAATAATCAGTACGATGCACTGCGCCATTACTCTCTTTGCTCCATACGTACGGAAGGTGGGCTTAAATTTGCTGTTAGACTAGAAGCATCAAAAGATAAGCCGGTAGGCTTGGTATCTGAATATCTGCATAAAGATATCTCAGTGGGCGATACACTATATCTTAGCGCTCCTGCCGGTGACTTTGTCGCCAATAGAGACTTGATATTCCAAAACTCGATTCCATTGGTACTATTGTCATCTGGTGTCGGTGTGACCCCGGTTTTGGCCATGTTAGAAGATCAGATAACTCATAATTCTCAAAGACCAGTCTTTTGGATACAATCTTCACATGATGAATCCAGACGAGCTTTCAAGACCCAGGTTGACGAACTGTTGCAGAAGTGTGCAGAGAGCAAGAAGATCATCGTTTTCACTAACTCTCAGGCGCGTATAGACGCTGAGTTCTTAAGAGAGCATGTTCCGTGCCATGCAGATCTTTACATTTGTGGTTCCCTGGGTTTTATGCAGTCCATGGTCAAGCATTTCAAGGATTTGCGGCATCAGGACGACGCTGTTCATTATGAACCCTTCGGTCCCAAAATGGCTACCATCAACGTTTGAACTTTGCGTAAATAAGGTTAGTACTTCTAAATATTATGATTATTACGGGTCGATAAAAAAGAAACTAAATACCAAAATTTCGATACGCATTTCAAAATTGATTCGCAAGTAAACGTACGTGAATATTTGGCTTTTGAGTTTCGGTTTTGACCTACACACAAGAATGATTATTTTCATATCGTGACCGCATGGGCGTCAAGTTGATGACACGACGCAGATATCATTCGAACTCTCGGTTGAATAGAAATGTGCGGGAATGAAGTAGTCTGCGCACTACTTCTAATATTGGTGCAATAAAAAACATTGCGATAGGCGAATACACATTTAAGCTCCTAGCGTCCGGTCGAAAAATTTGACAGACAGGCACTTCTTTTTTCACGAGCTTTTACCTTGTGAGCATATTGGTCGTCATTTCCTGCGTGAATCGAATATTCGGTTGCTGCACCGGAGAGAAAAATTAGCACTATAATTGATGGTGGCCTCTTCAAAAACACAGCGAGTAAACTTTCCCTCGAGAGCCGTCCAAAAATATCGGTAAGTTTCTTTTTGCAGGCATTTACTAATACAATTTTGAGCGGAGTTCAATTATCATTGGAACAAGACAAGTGACGCTATGCCGCCATTTTGGAAGCTTTCGGGCGGGAACGGAAAGCGCAGTGGACTTCAAGTCGGGGCAGAGTGAAACTGCCTGTCCCCCTAAAAAGCTAAGAGTAAATTTTGATAGCCGCGCATTGCTTGAAATTCACATTGGCGGAGATTCCTAGCTCAATTGAGTTATCACTAGAGACACTGTGTCATTCAGAACAACAGAGGTCTCTCGGACAGGCTTCATAATGTCTTGTGGTAACGCAGCCAGCTAATAAGGACTTCTGCGAACCTCGTCCCGTAAATTTGGATCAGTGTTGCATACTTTGAGAGCTTCGTTGGTACCATTCATATCGAATGATGCGCGCAGGGATTTTCAGACCCATCCTTGCAAGATAATTTGGCTGCCACGTTTAGGTTCACGATACGGCCCCACGTTGGAGCAATAAGTGAGCTGGACCCTGGCGCGATTCCTCGCGATGGACCCTGAATTGAACCCTTTTCTTTTGCACCGGGTAATCGCATCATCCGTGCACGGCTTCAGTAAAAACCCGCAGGGTGTTTTTTTTAAATTGAGAATGGCCGCCGCACGTGGGAGGGCAGTGCGACACAGATCAATCAATTTAGGTTCGGGATCGCTGCAAAAATTTCTGAACAGGACCCTTGTGCTATGTAAAATGACAGCAGACGCAGCCGAATGCTAGGGCGTTCAACGAGGGACCCTGATATTTGGCCTTATTGCGTGCATCCAATGACTCCTCACCAGTGCAAGGCCACTTGAAAAAGTAACATTAATTGCAGGTTTTTTCTTTCCTGTGAAGTTTAACTGTAATATATAAAGTCAGACATATATCTTGTTTTCAAATTGACAGCTTCTCGAATGGGTTCGATCAAGTATAGGATAAGAAGGACAAGAAATCCGCGGCTAACAAAAAAGTGGTACTGCTCTAAATCAAACACCAAAAATGGCTCTACATCAGTTTGATTATATATTCGCCATAACCATGCTGTTCGCATTTTTAGATGCCTTCAACATTGGGGCTAACGACGTCGCTAATTCGTTTGCCTCGTCGATTTCTTCGAGATCTCTAAAATACTGGCAAGCGATGGTTTTGGCAGGTATTTGTGAGTTTCTAGGGGCTGTTCTAGCCGGCGCCCGAGTGTCTGGTACAATAAAAAACAACATTATTGATGCGTCAGTCTACAATAAAGACCCAGCTGTCTTGATGTTGACAATGTCGTGTGCTTTGGTGGGTTCTGCATGTTGGTTAACCTTTGCTACCTCTATTGGTATGCCGGTTTCAACCACACACTCTATCGTTGGTGGTACTATTGGTGCCGGTATTGCAGCTGGTGGCGCTTCCGGTGTCGTTTGGGGCTGGAAGGGTGTGTCTCAAATAATCGCCTCCTGGTTCATTGCCCCAGTTTTGGCAGGCTGCATCGCTGCTGTGGTCTTTTTAATCTCCAAATACTGTGTCTTGGAAGTCAAATCGATCGAAAAATCAATCAAGAGAGCTCTGCTATTAGTTGGTCTTTTAGTCTTCGCCACTTTTTCAATCTTGACTATGTTGATTGTATGGAAAGGTTCGCCAAACCTGCATCTAAACGACCTCTCATCCGCTGAAACTGCAATTTCGATTGTCGTCACGGGTGCAGTTGCCTCAACAATCTACTTTATCTTTTTCTACCCATTCTACAGACGTAAAGTTTTAGAAAAAGATTGGACGCTGACGTTGCTCGATATTTTCAGAGGTCCAACATTTTACTTCAAAAGTACAGAAGATATCACACCAATTCCAGAGGGCCGTCAATTAACCATCGACTACTATGAAGGCAGAAGGATTGTCGAGGAAGCCGTTAGTGTCGAAGATGAAGAGAACAGAGCTAACGAGAGCGGCCTCGACTCTGTTAATCAAAAAGAAGCCGCACTTCAAGACTTGAATTTGATAGAAACTGAAACTGAAACTGTAACCAGTGAAAAAAAATTGTCTACCAGGCAGTACTGGTGGTCTTTATTGAAGCAAGGTCCTAAAAAATGGCCATTGCTATTTTGGTTGTTTATTTCTCACGGGTGGACTCAGGATGTTATTCATGCTCAAGTTAATGACAAAGATATGCTTTCTGGTGACCTAAAAGACATGTACAAAAGATCCAAATTTTACGATAACAGAGTCGAATACATTTATTCGGTTCTTCAGGCTATCACCGCAGCAACTATGTCCTTCGCTCACGGCGCTAATGATGTCGCCAATGCTACCGGCCCTCTAGCAGCCGTTTATGATATATGGAGAACAAACACCACGGCGAAAAATTCCGAAGTTCCAGTGTGGGTTTTGGCCTACGGTGGTGCTGCTTTAGTTATTGGTTGCTGGACGTACGGTTACAATATTATCAAAAACCTGGGTAATAAAATGATTCTACAGTCACCCTCCAGAGGGTTTTCAATCGAATTGGCTGCTGCTGTTACTACTGTTATGGCAACTCAATTGGCGATTCCAACTTCGACTACTCAAATTGCTGTTGGTGGTGTTGTAGCGGTTGGTCTATGTAATAAGGATGTCAAGTCTGTTAATTGGAGGATGGTGGCCTGGTGCTACTCGGGTTGGCTCTTGACCCTACCTATTGCTGGTTTAATTGCAGGAATACTAAATGGTATCATATTAAATGCTCCTCGTTTCGGTGGGGAATACCAAATGGCAAAGTAATCTCATGTTTCGGTTAATTACCTTTTAATTGCCTTTTAATCCAAAGGAAAAGTGGCTCCATGTAATTCTAAGTTTTTACCCTACAATCAGGTGGAGTGTAAAACATTAATCCGAAGCGTTTTAAATTAGCGTTTCTTACCAACTTTTTAGCAACGCAATGTAGGCATTGTTTATTTTTTTTAAGTACATTTTCACTGAAATTAATTAAATTGCTTTCGAGATGCATTTTGTTCAACTAAAAAAACTAATTGGAACCTGGTTAAATAGTATCAATTACATAGTAGCTTGATATCTAATATTTAAGATCATAATCAGGCTGATAGGGATTCAAGATGACGGGAGCTACAGATAAGTGATGAACGTTATGCAGCATTAGTGTGTAACTTTGTTTTTTCCTCCGTGAGACATTAGGTATAGTTCAGCGATAATCGAGTAATATTTTGCAAATAGTCGGTATTTCATAGAGCCGCAAGCAGAAATAATTCATCTTGACGAGCGGATCCAAAACCGCCCAATAGTTTTGATATGCGTGCGTTTCGTCACTCTAGGAACTCCAGATGTGACGGCCATTATCTTATGATTACATCAATCGGCTAAAAGCGTGGGGGGTTCTGGTATAGTTGGAAAAGCTTTGTTAGTTATTGTTCATGTCGAAAAGCACATATGAAAATATCAGTGAAAATAACTGCAACTCATTCGGAGGCTGCCGAAACATATTGCATGTGTGGCGGACACGGGAGGCCCGCGGGTAAATAAAAAAAATATGACAGAAAATAGTCCCAGCATAATGTTATATGTCGGAGAGTTGGAAATATAGCTCGCGACACCACAGTTTATAGTGTTCGTATTAAGAAGATCAAATTTTTAGCTCAAAGTTCCTTTAAACTTTCAATGATGGAATTGCAGTAGGAATGAAATAAGACAATAGAAGTAACATATACAGCATGACGACAAATGCAGTTATTGGCTTAATGAGCACACTTCCTATTACACAAGGACAAATGAGAAATGTGAACAGACTAGTGGGGAATCCTAATTTAAGGGTGAAGGTGAGCAAAATTTTTGAACAGTCGATGCTTCAATTGCTTCTTTTCGCATCTAAGGATTTATTAATGATCACACGGTCGTCTCCTCCGATACTGCAGAAATACAGCTAGAGGTTCATTGTGCATAGCTTAGTGCTATATTACAGGGAATTTTGATTTAAAAACACCACCAGGATAGTGATGGAGTAGAAAGCTTGGCTGAGACTGATAATAAAACCCTACAATAGTTGTCCCCATAACAGCTCTCGGTACAAAAGAGATAGCCCCTGCATAGCCTATTTCAGCAACCGTGCGCATTGCAGAATCAATTCCGTGTAAAGGCGTGATGCTAAGAAGTTGGCAGAAACGCTAATTAAAGAGCATTAGGACTTATATTCTACACTGCATCTGCTTTAATGGTATTATTTTGAAAGATGATCTCAGCAAGATAAAAAAAAATATCAAAGTTGTACTAGGTGAGAGAATGAAGCAGAAAATAAATAGACGGTAAACAATCGGTGGGAGCTCTCAGACATGATATACTTCATATAGGCTGATCAACGATCTCTACAAGCAGATAAATATAATCATGAAGTTTGGAATCATTAAATCTCTATGGTAAAGAAGCATTGAAAGAAACAGGAGGGATATATTGGGAATTTGCTGAAGTACCAAATTCCTGAAATGTGGGCTAGGAATTGGAATTGTTTCATCTTTCAAGTTTTAATTCTTTCTCTTTAGTTTTGTTTCATCGGATCTCATCTAACACTTTGTGAGTAATGTTCTAAACTCAGCCTAAATTTATAAACTCGAGCGTGTTTATTCCAACTATTCTCTTCATATTTAGAAATTTTGGACTCTTTAGTCTAAAGAATAGAAAGAGAAGGTCAACCAGAATACCACCAACGAACCACTATTAAAAAACAAATGAAGGTAACTGAAATATATTTTAAGCTGTAGGGTACCGCATAGAATATTCTTGACTTCCGAAAGATTCAGCAAAGATTAAGAACTCATCCAAACGACGATTTTTACTGATCTTTTGGGATTCGGAAATGAAAGAAAATCATAATAAGGTTCTATTGGGATCCTCAAAAAGTATAAAATACTACGCTAAATTATTGTTTCATTTTGTTGCCACGTTGAAACTTCATTGCTACGTTCGTATGTGGAGCGTCAGACGGACGAACCAATGCCCTGGAAAAGCGCATTGTTCAAAGAGCGAGGGGGTTACCGGGTCTCGGGTTTTTCTTGGCGGTAACCCGTGCCGTATTTCTACGTGCTTTCTCTCTCAACCACACACTCGATTCTTGGCAGAGTCTTGTTTTTTACCCCATTAAGAAGAGAGAAGTTTCCGTAGGCTATATTCAGTGCTAACGAGATTTCTAAGGGAAGAAAGTCGTAAACGGTATGCAGAGAGCAAAAAAGACCACGTGGAGATGAATATCTTTTTTTCAACTTCTGTGAGGCTCACGGCCGCTAAAACTCCGCAAGGCTGTAAGCAAGCTCGTAGTTCTGAAAATGGCCACCGGATCTGGACTTCCCATTTTTATCGTTCGAGGACTGCATCCTAAACAGATGACGGTGACATCATAATTTCGAGATTTGACCGTTTGTTTAGCCGCCAGCTAATCGATCGCAGTTCAACGGCATTTGTTTGCTTATTCTTCATACACGAGGGAGGAGCTCATAAAAAGCTGCTTGTGGTTTCTTTGTGCTATCCATGGAACTATTTTCATCGTGCCTGTGTTGTATTGATATACTTGCGCTATTTTGTGAACACCATTCTGCCTCAATTCAATTATTTCTAAGTGGGATCAAATTGGCGAACTTGTCTCTTGGAATTAATCTATAAAGACTGTTCAAATATTTCTTAACTACGCTTTTTTAGGCCGATTGAGGGGACATTAACTGGACCAATTGACAGAAAAATAGTGGCAAATACTACATAATGTCAGCACTTAAAGCACTGGGGGCCGTGGAGGTCATGTTCAATTACCAAGCTCTACTAGATCCATTCTGGTTACAATCATTCGACGGCGTATGCAATAGTTATGGTGAAGGTGCGGCATGCTACGATGAAACTAGTCGTGTCTTGACTTACTATGATGGTCAGCTATCAGATCTTCTAAACTCGCTTACCATCTTTGCGGAGACAGCT
Organism: Zygotorulaspora chibaensis; assembly: GCA_030565665.1. Classification (NCBI taxonomy): domain Eukaryota; kingdom Fungi; phylum Ascomycota; class Saccharomycetes; order Saccharomycetales; family Saccharomycetaceae; genus Zygotorulaspora; species Zygotorulaspora chibaensis. Next base: position 258 of record JAJMCM010000029.1, on the reverse strand, counting down.
GAATTGTCAATGGCGTATTTCGGGCAAGCAGCAATAAGTTCAGCCACAAACATGGTTATTTACGAATACGATGGTGGTCTCAAGAATGCCTGTGATGCCATGAAGTCAAGAAATATGGAATATACCTGCACACTCACAGACTACTGTGGAGATGATGGTCCAAGTGATTCTTTGAATCCAAACGGAAGCTCTTCTGCTTCTGCTTCTGCTTCTGATCCTGCCTCTGCTTCTGCTCCTGCTTCTGCTCCTGCTTCTGCT
>JAJMCM010000028.1:0-77270 GCA_030565665.1 Zygotorulaspora chibaensis | reverse complement strand
CTATAAAAGAATCGTTAATACTGTCCAAAGTTTGAACTTGGTTGCCACCCATCACATGCGCTGCGCATGGCACGATTGGCCGTGTCTGCGCAGCGTACCGCCGCCCGCTGACGTTAGCCGCTGACGCGGGCGCGGCGAGAGGGAGCCGCGCTGGGCACTGCTCTGGGGGCCTGCGTTCGAAACCGACCCCTGGGCCCGCTCTGTGCCGCTTCGGTTCGCCTCCAAAGAGGCCGCAACGCTACGTGCCGGCCACTTCATCTCTGGAACAAGCGACCCAGAAAAATGTCCCCACAGCAGCAAGACACACCCTGCCGCGCGCTCAATGCACAGGCGTCGGGGGGCCCGCAGCACGCTGCCCCCCGGCACCTTTTGTGCAAGGTGGGCCGGTCGAAGCTGGTCCGAAATCTGCCAAACTGTGCGCAGGCTGCCGTTGCCAGTCCAGCCGGTTCCTGGCTTCGCCCGCGGCGGTCGACCTGGCGTTACCCCGCCTGGGTTTACGCGCTTTTTTTCCAAATGGAAAACAACGAGTCCAGGCGAAGTGGGAGGCTACGTGTGGACCGTGTACTCGAACACTTCACACCTTGGCAGATAAGATATTCCGCACACGATCTGTGTTACACCAGGCTACAACTGCGGTACCCAAGACAAGGAGAGAGTTTGCATAATGTCTGATCTGAAAGTATCTAACGAGAATGCGTTTAGTCACGTCGCCAATTCCGGACCAATCTCGATCTTATCGTACTGTGGCTCGTCAATTCTGATGACGGTGACGAACAAGTTCGTTGTCAACCTCGAGAACTTCAACATGAACTTCGTGATGCTCTTTGTGCAGTCTTTCGTGTGCACGTTGGCGTTGGTCATCTTGAAAGCGCTGGGATATGCCAAGTTTCGTCCGTTGAACAGGACCGACTCGAAGAATTGGTTACCGATTTCGATCTTACTGGTCGTGATGATCTACACCTCCTCGAAGGCTTTGCAGTTTCTGGCAGTTCCAATCTACACCATCTTCAAGAACTTGACCATCATACTGATTGCCTACGGAGAAGTCATTTTCTTTGGTGGGTCCGTCACCTCCATGGAGCTGTCGTCCTTTTTGTTGATGGTTTTGTCCTCCGTTGTTGCTACGTTGGGCGACAGACAAGCTTTGAGTGGCGAGGCCGCCGACGATACTCCCTTGATCGGTGTTGGTTACTTGTGGATGTTTGCTAACTGTATTTCTTCGGCCCTCTTCGTCCTGATCATGAGAAAGAGAATCAAATTGACCAACTTCAAAGATTTCGACACCATGTTTTACAACAACGTCCTAGCCATGCCAATTCTTCTCGTGTCCTCTTTCACCTTGGAGAACTGGTCGTCTGAGAATTTGGCCACAAACCTGTCTAAAGACTCGTTGATCGTCATGATCATCTCGGGCCTTGCTTCCGTCGGCATTTCCTACTGTTCCGGATGGTGTGTTCGTGTCACTTCCTCGACCACATATTCAATGGTTGGTGCCTTGAACAAGCTACCTATCGCCCTCTCCGGTTTGATCTTCTTCGAAGCTCCAAGTAACTTTTTGTCTATCTTGTCCATCTTCATAGGTTTCCTGTCCGGTATCGTCTATGCTGTTGCAAAACAGAAGAAGATGCAGCGTCAAGCACCTTTGAAATAGTCAAGTGTACTCTAAGTTCGTCTTTTGAGGAGATGCCCATATATACACTACATATTGAGGCTACGCAGTATCTATAAACTTTTAGAAAGATCTCATTTACTAGATTTTCGATTCTTCTACCATCCACTTGTAAGCGAAAAAGTACCCATTCGCCGCTGAGAGTGGATAAAGAGGAGCTTTGAGAAGGGCCATGATCACACGAAAGGATAATGGGACGCCAGGTTCTCAAGGTTCAATTTCGGACTCTCCGTCTCCAGGCCGCCAAATAAAAGACGTCGAGAACAGTCTCTCGCTAAGCTCAGACGACTCATCAAGCGACGATCCGCTCAACGATGGCAATATAGCTGAAGACAAAATCCTCAAACGCTCTATCGCTAGCTTGGCATCTGCACCAAAAAGAAAGTGTTTCTCAGATGTGACGAGCTCCCTCTCGTTGCAGCAGTTTGATCTGGGCACTCATTATGATCCAAAGATAACCGAGTATATCGAAAAGATCACTACTTTAAAGAAAGAAATACAACAGTCGCCCATTAAAGCATCAATGCGCTCCAGCTCCCTCAACGAGATGCAGCTGAAAGTGCGATCACTTTTGAGAAAACCTAATGTTGACAGTCACTATATTGATCTGGTCATCAAAGAGACTGTCTCCCAAAAATTCATTGACTGGCATTTCATTACCGAAGACTCTACCTTCGAGGAGAATATGCTTATGTATGGAAATAAACCGAAGAATACTCAAGATGAAGCATGTGGCAGCTCTTTAGAGGCGCTTATGCGATCATTTGGTGTCTCCGATACTACAAGGAAAGCGCTATTCAATGATAATAAGCAATTGTCGAAAATGAAACAGTACGACACCTTATGTGAAATATCCCCCGTTAGCGTGATGATGGAAGAGATGGCGCGCTACAAGGAGGACTCTGATGTCTTCCTCCGATATTTCATTTGTTTTATACTTGACAGAAAAGTTTACGAATCCCTTGAATGCGACATCTTCTGGTGCACAACTGTTCAAAATATGTTTTCTAGGCGCAAGTTTTTCAATGCTTATCTCCGTTTGGTTGATTCTAGAGATTACTTTATGCATTATAGGCTAGTGAGATTGGTACCGTCAATTCAATCAACTCTAATAAATCATGTTTTCCACAGACATGAAGCAAGAATTGGAGAAGACATAGCCGCCAATTTAATGCTTGAATTTAATAAGCTGCTGGACAGCGAATCGCACCAGGAGCTGTTATACTTTGTTCTTTTTGTATTTGGCTCCGAGTTTGTCCCATATGGCAATGGCAAGTCTGCAAGATACTTTCTGCAATGTGTTGATGATGTATCCCATGGTAGTAACAATGCAGTTGAAGTAACGCTGCTGAAAGGGTTATTGAGCCTATTTATAAAAATGTAGTAGTGGTAACGCTGCTGGAAGTGTTATTGAGCCGATTCGTAAAAATGTGAATACTTGTCGCTCGCTTGGATTTATATATTCCGATATACTGAGTACATATTGATTTCTTTCATCTCTAGTCATGCCTGAAGAGTTCCGGGACGGCTTTGGGAAGTTCGGTTATTTCATTGATCACCATAGAGCCCTCGGGATTTTTGCCTAATATTTCGTCGACAACCTCTTCAACTAAATGTATGCATTTTTTCATTCCAAGCTCGATACCTTGCTTTATATTATTTCCACTATCATCCACAAAATAAGCATTTTTGTAATCTCCTAGTCCACTCTGCAATTTGGCCCTTTCGAAAGCAAACGGGTCTGGCTTGCAGATTAAGGTATCGTGTTGTGCGTAATCACAATACGTTATACCATCAAATAGATCTGCGATACCCAGCAGCCTGACGCATCGAATTCCATGATTCTTATATGCGTTAGTGAAAAGCCATAATTTGTCAACCTTGCCAAATTTTCTTAAATCCTGAAGCATTTTCCTCAAGGCTAAGTCTGGCTTCAATATATCCTGTAGAGGCAGTGCGTCATCAACCATCTTATTATATTCGATCGCGTTTATACCATGGAACATCACCAGGCCGCGTATAGCTAACCCATACTCTCTATAATATGACCTCTGTAGTTGTTGTGCTTCATGGTCACCCAAATTTAGTTGAGACTTGAAGTAGTCGTGAATTGACTTTTGCATTAGATCATGAATACGAGTTGAACGTTTGTATAAGCAGTTGTCGATGTCAAAGAAGAACACTTTCAGATTGGGATCCTGCTCCGGAATTTTTCCACCGTCCACTTCAAAAGGTACTTGTGAGCCTGGGTGGTTCAATGATCTTAAATTCTCTTGGTTAATCCTTAGTTGCTTTCTCACCCGCTCATGATACACAGTTTGATAGTCAGTCGATATAGTCATGGTGTCCGTCACCTTCTTGTTGACCTACTGTTAATAAGGAAGTGGTGTAAACGTGGCAATACGATAGTTTAATCCTTGTTTAAGCGGTGGACGTTGGATGAGGTTTTTTTTTTAAATTATGGGTATTTTTTATCTACTTCCTTATCAAACACAGATTGTGCATTCACGGGAGTCATCCTGGAAAAATTCCTGCATATGAAAACGTGCATTATACGATAGATGTAAGGCGTACAAACAATATATAAACAGTCATATTGTACTTTTGCTACTTGCTATGTACTTAAATCTTGAATCTGTGATTTGATCAGTTTTTTGAAATTCTTATCGTTGTGCGTTTGTATAATTCCTGCGATAAAATCATCCATCTTCTTCTTACTGCCGTTGTCAGCATCTTTGAGCTCGCTATTCGACGCCTCCAGATCGGGGGGCATGATTTGCTCTAAAATTGCTACCAGCCTGGCTTTCAATTCCTCGACCGACTGATGGCCGCCACCGTAGGATCCCAGCTTGAGAAGCATCTCAATGAGAGGTGTAACAATCTTGAAAATGGCAATTCTTTTGGTATTCACCAATCCCATCGAATATAGACGCGATTCTTCTACTATATCACCAACGCTGACTCCCTCCGGAGGAGAATCTTGGTACGAAAGGATATTCGATGGCTCGATTTCCTCTGTTGATAGTTTCTCTAAACACGCAAATTGATCGTTGATATCTCTCAACATCTTTTCGCCAAGTTTTGATTGGAAAATTCTCGAATTAGCAAACTGCTTCACTAGCTCGTCTTTGCTGCTAAACAGCGTGTCGGGGTGTTGATCGAGAACAATTTGAAATAGAGTTGAATCCAATTCTTTGACCAGTGCTGGGTCCCATTCAAACCGTGTATCCCCATCCTTAAGTACTAGATTGTATATTCGCACCCATTGATTGATAGTGAAAATTTCTTGGCAGCCATCATCCTTGACTATGAAAGATAAGAGATTCTGACATTTTGATGCTATAATACCCTTATATGAAGAATCCTCGGATAAATTATCTCTCAAATTCCAAAATTCGTGTAAAGCATTATCAAACAATTTGTTGGGGTTAGAAGATGTCGTAAACCTTGAAATGAAGTCGGTGACTGCAAGGGTCCATTTTGACACCATTAAAACCTCCTCTGCGGAAGGAGCACATGGCGCAGTGAAATCATCTGATATCGCGGAGAGCTTTGGATTTAGCGTGTTGTTACTCGAACATTGAGACATTTCAGGCAACTTGTTGATTCTATAAGCATCATCCTTGAAACAAAGATCCATGAGCAACGAGTCACCATCCTTTAACGTATTAAACAGAAGTGCCACCTCATCAGTTACAGTTATTATATCTCGATAGTGTTCCTGTAGCTCTTGAATAAACCGATGATGCGTTTTTTCAATCTTAGTGGACAGTTCCAAATAGTAATCTTTAACTTCTACAACTGTGCGCTCCTGAAATAGCCTCAAAACTTCAGCTTCGGCCCCCGATTCCTTTATGCTACCAATAGCATCTATTCCAAGGCCAAGCATTACTTTCAAATTCTATTCATTTGGCGCAAACCCTTCTAAATAGGCAGCACTCCGCCTAGCAGCTATATCCATATTTTTCAAGTGAACTACTAAATATTTCATTGTGGACGCCTTACGCCGTACGCCGTGCACCACGAAAAACAACGAAAGGTTGACCAAATTAATTAAGAAGATGAAAAGTTTTCAATGAACTCATCGGTCTTAAAGCAAACTTCACATACATATTTTGTAGATATAGAAGACTACAATTTGGACCCAAGACACAAAGAATTATATACATTGAGTCAACATGCCACCAGTATCAGCATCAAAAGCCAAGAGAGACGCAAAGAAAGCTGAAAGAGAAGCCAAAAAGAAGGCCGACGGTAAAGTTGTAAGAAAACTGGGTAAGAAGAAGGAGGATAAACCTGAAGAAGACGAGGCTGAACTAGTTGCTAAAGAGATTAACCAGTTGAAACTACAACAGGATGAACATGGTCTATCCGATCGTGTTGTTACTGGTGTTCTAGATTCCTTGGAAACTTCAAGAGATATTAAATTATCTTCAGTATCTTTATTATTTCACGGTAAAGTTCTGATTCAAGACTCTGGCCTTGAATTAAATTACGGTCGTAGATATGGTCTATTAGGTGAAAATGGTTGTGGTAAATCAACCTTTTTAAAGGCCATGGCCACCAGGGAATATCCCATCCCCGAGCATATTGATATTTATTTATTGGATGAACCAGCTGAGCCAAGTGAATTTTCTGCCTTGGAATATGTGGTGAGAGAAGCAGAACATGAATTGAAAAGACTAGAAGACATGGTTGAACGTATCATCATCGAAGAAGGACCTGAGTCAGACGTTTTGGATGGTTTATATGAAAAGATGGACTCCTTGGACCCAGATACTTTTGAAAGTAGAGCGGCAGTTATCCTAATCGGTTTAGGTTTCAATGCGAAAACAATTTTGAAGAAGACTAAGGACATGTCTGGTGGTTGGAAAATGCGTGTTGCTTTGGCTAAAGCGTTATTTGTCAAGCCAACTCTCCTGTTGTTGGATGATCCAACTGCACATTTGGATTTAGAAGCCTGTGTCTGGCTAGAAGAATATTTGAAGAGATTCGATAGGACATTGGTATTGGTTTCTCATTCACAGGATTTCTTGAATGGTGTTTGTAGCAATATGATTGATATGAGAGCTCAAAAATTGACTGCGTACGGTGGTAATTACGACTCTTACGTCAAGACTCGTTCTGAATTGGAAACTAACCAAATGAAACAATACACTAAACAACAAGAAGAAATCGCTCATATCAAGAAATTCATTGCCTCTGCGGGTACTTATGCTAACTTGGTCAGACAAGCCAAATCAAGACAAAAGATTTTGGACAAGATGGAGGCTGATGGTCTTGTTCAAGCTGTTGTTGGTGATAGAGTTTTTTCTTTCAGATTCCCACCTGTAGAGAGATTACCACCACCAGTTTTAGCGTTTGATGATATTAGTTTTGCCTACGATGGTAAGGCAGAGAATAATCTATACGAGCATCTAAACTTTGGTGTTGATATGGATTCAAGAGTCGCTTTGGTCGGTCCAAACGGTGTTGGTAAATCTACATTATTGAAAATCATGACGGGTGAATTGACCCCACAAGGTGGTCGTGTGTCCAGACATACCCATGTTAAATTAGGTGTCTATTCTCAGCATTCTCAAGATCAACTAGACTTAACTAAGTCTGCTCTAGAGTTCGTTCGTGACAAATACCCTAACATTTCTCAAGATTTCCAATATTGGAGAGGCCAGTTGGGAAGATATGGCTTAACCGGTGAGGGACAAACTGTTCAAATGGGTACTTTATCCGAAGGTCAACGTTCTCGTGTCGTATTTGCTCTATTAGCTTTAGAACAACCTAATGTCTTACTACTGGACGAACCTACTAACGGTCTAGACATCCCAACTATCGACTCTCTGGCTGATGCCATCGATGAATTCAACGGAGGTGTTGTTGTTGTTTCACACGATTTCAGACTGCTTGATAAAATTGCGAAGGATATTTATGTTGTGGAAGACAAGACCGCCACAAGATGGGATGGGTCTATTCTCCAATACAAGAATAAACTTGCCAAGAACGTCGTCTTATAATGAAACCGTAACGTTTGGAAAGCTTTTTCCCGCTCATAAATACGTAACTTTTTGTAATCTAACCTTTCATCTTTATCTATATAAATCAAATTTGATCTAGATAACTGCTAGTTGAGTATAATGATTCCAGATCTATCTATACTCAACTAGTGGAGAAACTAAAAAAAAAAAAAAAAAAAGGCAAAAAGAACCTTTGAAGAACCTCTGCCGTTGTCATTTATGCAAAGCTGGGCTTTGGTAATTTGTGCACTTTAGGGTCTTTGGACGCAAATGAGGCGCCGGCAAAAGAACTACTAGAGCCAGTAACTCGGTTTTCAAGTGGCTTAGAGCGCCCGATAACGGCGGTAGGTTCAGTAAGTTTCGGAACCTCTATCATTCCGTATGGAGCACTCAAGGGACGAGAATAAGGCTTCTGTTGCTGAGCTGGTGGTGGTAGTGGTGGTGGTGATTGATATTGATGATTCTGCATCTGGTGAAGGTTGTATTGCTGCTCCATTTGCCTTTGTTGAATATCCAGTGCTCTGTACATTACTGGCAATTGATTTAAAGGTGGTTGCGGATACATAGGATTCATCAGAGGCGCTTGAGGAGTCATAAATTGAGGAGTATTTGGAGGAGGAGCCAGCGCATAGTTACCGTATGGATAACCAGCAAAACCGATCGGCTGCTGATGATGCTGGTGTTGTTGGTACTGAGATTGAGCGACGGGAAGAGAAGCAGGAAGCGTAGAGTATAAATTCTGGTTTATGAAAGAAGGAGATACGGTAGGGTTGACAGGAGATTCGGTTGGTGATAACGTCGAAGGGGAAACACTATGATTGAAATGAGAAGAGGATGCCGACAGTGGAGTTGAAACAGGCCTAACCAAATGAGCCTTCAAGTCGACTCCGGTCTTGCAAAATTCTTTCACAGATGCCTGTGCCACTTTATCTAACCCATTTTGCTTCTTTTCGTTTCTCTTCTTATTGCTTGTCCTAGGTCTTTCCTCCTCCACTTTCAAAAACAAATCTTTCAAATCCTGCGTTACCTTTGCAGTGTGATCACCTGTGAGCTCTTGATCTCCTTTTTTATTGCTTACAGGAGCGTTCTTCTGCTTTCTAGTAGAATAGGAGTCCTGTCGCTGTTTTCGGCCAGATTTGGAGTTACCAAAATCTGGCTTTTCACCGTTCGGCAAAACTTGAGGTTCTGGTAGACTTACATCAATCGTTTCTTGCCTAAATTTATTCTTCCTTTCTGACTGAATACGTTTTTTATCTAACCTTGTAACATTATTAGTCTTGTTCTTACTTGGGGCTGACATCAGCCTCGAGCTGTTGAAATACATCGTGTCCGTAGACATGTTTCAACTGTCTTTGAAAATGAGAGCTGAGACCTACAAATGAAAATGAAATCTGAAAAAGGTAATCAAAAGATGTTGACTGTTCCCTCTTATGATAGTGTGTCCTCTCTTGAACTTTGATGATTCTTTATCTTTATGTGACTTCGTTTTATGTGATACAATCGGCAATGCCTGCTAAATTTACCGGGCCAAAAGGCTTCTTCGTATTATGTGATCCATAGTTTCTCGAATTTATATACGGTGAAATACGGTGTTACTAGAGGCTCTATTATCATATAAGGTCGTCTAGAAAATCCTGCGATGCTAAAAGTTCATCTGGAACATTGGATTCATTGGGTTTGCGTCTGTCCTGGTTTGTCTGAGTCTCCGTAGTTTGCCTGCTCGAAACGGGAACCCGCAATCTTTGATTGATTTGGCCTGGCTGTGACGAAATTTGCTTGTTTCGGTCTCCCAGAAGTTTGTTCAAATGATTAACGTCCATTGAAAGCAGGCTTTTTGTTGTCAGAGACGACGTGGGGTCCGCGGTCTGGTGCAAGATATCTTCCTGCTTACCTTCATTTGCCTTCTCATGCAGCAAGGTTCTAACCTTCCGAGTGACGGCCATATTTCTCTCTTCTTCAGCAGGATCGCCGAATGTCATTTCGATATCCTCATGATATCTATAGTGGTTGGAGGGTGGCTCTTTGACCTCTTCATCCTGATGTTCTTGATCCGTTTGTTCGCTCGCTGCTTGTTGCTCTTGGCGATTTAGTACCCGGTACTTTCTATCACTTGGAGTTTCGTGTCGTTGTTTTAGCCGCTGCTTGTCTTGAAATTTCTTTCTATTATCTCTTTTAAGACTATATGGATCCATTGTGACACCATTCACTTACTTCGGTTTCATTCATGTGCGTGCCAGATTGAACAACCTAAAATCCGAATTGCTTTCAGACTCAAAAAACGGCATCTCGAGAAAATTTATGAAAAGTATTATAAAGATATACACCTAAACTACCTGCAGAGGATCCTCATCCTTCTCGCTGACAATGCACTTTATGCCTTCTTTTTCGAGAATTTTACTCATCTCATCTCTCAAGTAGCCACGTTCCGTGTTTGAATGATTGCAAACGATCACACTCTTACCCATTTCTTTGTATTTCAGTATTTCATGATGTGAAAGCTCTCCTGAGTAGAAAAGATCTACGTCTTCTTTCACAGATCTGAAAACACCGGATCCGCTACCAGCGCACAGTGCAATTGTCTTTATAGGGTGTTTTGAAATGTCATGATGCGATGCGACTTGTACATGAGCGATTCCAAGCGATTTCTTCACATTTTTGACTATCTGTTCCAACGTCAAAGGCTGACTCAATTTTACTAAACGCCCGTATCCAACCTCTGTGTCGTCTTCGCCGTTTAATATCTTACCTTTGATGGGCTCTATCGTCTCATTAGAAACAACCATCGAGCGATCGTGAGATACCAAACCATACGAAAGCCAATCGTTCACTCCACCTTTGGCGGCATCAACAGCTGTATGCGGGCAGTAAACAGATATGCCTTCTTGAATCAATTTTATGGCGCTGGCGTGTTGAGGATTCTTGTAAGGGCTCAAATTTTTCCAACTTGGGAAAATAAATGGATGGTAGGCTAATATAGCATTGCAGCCATTATCAATTGCTTCTTGTGCTACTGATGATGTCAAGTCAACTGTCAACAGAAGCAAAGGTGGTTTGTAACTTTTCGTTCCGGCAGTTTCATTAACAGAACAATCTATCAACAGACCAGTGTTATCCCAGCTGCTATCGGCATAACTAGTGGGATAGTGTTTCACAATAGCGTCTACGACCGTTTTTAGCTGATTTTTAGTTAATGCTCTACTCATAATGACCTCTTTTTATTGGCCTTGTGCCTCAGTATATCTTCAATGTTTCCTGCAAATTAATCTCATGAAATTTCGGTTTGGGTCATCTCAATTTTTTAGTGGTTTTACTCGCAACTACACATCTAAGAACAAAGGCTAAGAAAAACCGTCATCAATATGCTCACTGAGTCAGTTCTCAAATCGAAACTGGAATCGAACATCCCAGAATTGTTTAACGCCATCGTAACAGATATATCTGCTGGTTGCGGCCAATCATTCGATGTGGTAGTGGTTAGTAATTCCTTCGAGGGTAAAAATAGGCTAATGAGGAGCCGTATAGTCAACAAAGTTCTTCAAGAAGAAATCGCCCAAATACATGCGTTTACGTGTAAATGCTACACCGAAACTGAATGGAAAAAAATCGTTGTTTAGATAATCAATCTGTAAATTCTTATTTGCATGCAAGTATAGACTCGTTTCGTTATATAATCGTTAAATAGAGTTGTTGAAATTTTATTAATTCATGTATGGAGGTGGGTCGTCATCATTACCCCAAATGATGCCTCTGTGATTTAAACCGACGAAGCTAAGTTTCCTATTCTCCAGCAGTTGCTTCTGTTCAGCAAGCTCCTTTCCAGATGTGAAAACGGCACTGCCTTTTCCTAGAGGTGAATAGACTGAGGAGCGTAATCTATGCAACTCGGGCCTATAGGAAAAATAATTTGTTTCTTCAAGTAGATTTAATTTTCTTGGTGAACCCGTTCTGGACATCTCTTGCGGCTCGAAATTTAGTAGGCCTTTATCGGGTAAGTACTTAGAAGTAAAACCCACCGGTAGTTTTAATGTTGGTGCTGGGTTTAGATTTGTTGCAGAATAACTACAATCTTCAGTATTCATCTTTGAGAATTCAGTTACTAATGAGGTTGGCTTGACAGCACTTATTGGCAGAGGTGAGGTTATCAAAGTATCATCACTATCCATACTTTGTGTTGAGCAAATATCACTTCCTGCATTCACCGGAGTACCCGACGCCTGTTGCTCATTATAGATATATTCTTTCGTACTCTTTTTAGTTGATTTTTGTTTCTTTTTACCTAACTTTATCTTCCTTCTTCTTGGACGAACGTTTTCATCTGTGCTTCTTTCAAAGATACGAGTTTGAATATTTGTGATAGAGCTCAAATCATACGCATTCTTTTCTAAAACTTTTGCTGGTAGCACATTTTGATCTCCTCCAGTTGAATTGTGAACAAACATCAAAGAGGACATAGATCTCTGCATTTCAGATGGTCGCTCTTTTATTTCTCTGAATGCGGCATAATAGTTTGATAGAGAGGGGATTCTAGAATTGAACCGATGCAAATTTTGCCTCTCTAGGCAACCAGGAATAGTCGAAGGAACATTCAACACAGTGGCATTCAAGGAGAGAGTCTGACGAGATGATATTAAAGTTGACAGTCTTAGCATGTTCGCAGGCGACAATTCTTGCAAATCGCATTCCTCTAAAAGGATCTTGGGTTCGATAATGGAAGTTCTTCCCCTCGAGTTTTCTTTAGATGAAGAGTCATTTGTCTCACTAATGCTCTTTGAGTGATCATCCGCTGTAAATAATGACTGAGACATGTTGAAGATGACGCTGGGTAAAACTTCTTTGAAAAGTAATTGCATTGATTTCTTCAATCTTTTTTCAATAGTCGACTGTAGAATCTTGATAGAACAATCAAATTTGAAATCCAAATTGACATCGTTGAAAGAAATCCCAATCCCCGAATTTTTGACAAATATATTAGTTATAGCTTCAAGGTGAATTTCACTGAAAACCATTGTGATTGGGATAGTGAAAGAGTCTTTGCATATCATGGTCGGAGTAGTAAAATCAGGTGAATAATCTGAATAAACCAGTAGTAGATTGGATTCGATCTCGGTTTGGATTTGCAGCATGGCATCCTTGCATGAAATTTTGCATATACCCTTTACTAAAGAGCGTGGTTGCGCGCTGACATCCAAGTCCAAGATCTCTAAGTTAGGCATCGTTGGGAAATTAACTTTGCTGACTATTATTTCACTCTTTAATATATCCAATTTTTTGGAAGACATACTGGATCTTGATTGGGACTTTTTAGTGGTGGACAGTGTTGTAGTCGTCTTTGTAGCGCTGTTCTGCTTGGAGCTAGAGTCAGTTATGGTAGCAGATGTCAGGGGTAGCGAATTTGGTGGAGGCGTTGATTCCATCCGGGCCACATCTCCACTGGCCTCCGCGCTCACTACTGAGGGCGAGGATGATGACGAGTTCAAAGCTTTCTGTAACTTCTTTTTGATCTGTTCATTAAAAGAGTTGTCTTTAAATACCTCTGCATTGAATCTGAATGACATATCGGTTATAATATTTTAGACGTTTATGCTATCTTTGTTTCCTGCACGGATCAAAAAAATAAACTAAGAGAGATCACCGTTTGCAATGGCTCCTTATATCTTGCTGCACAAAATTCCTCACAATCGGCAGCGATGAACCTGCGTGTATATTAATTAGCAAGGTCTGATTACTTCTTAAGGTCCCTGTCATTTAAAAGCTTGCCAAATCTGTTATCTGCTTGAAGCCTTTTGTCCCAAATACGGGACGGAGTTACATCTAAAGAATATTTTTTATTGGCCGGGTAAATATTCGGAAAAAGCTAAGCGCCTAAAGTGATTTCACTTGGTAAACATGAAGCAAACGACAGGATGATGAACGAACAAACTATTGTTAAAAGAAGCCCATAACGTGTTTAAATCACTTTTAGCTGGGAATTGAAGTACCTGCAAGCAAGGAAGTTGAAAATTCCGTCTACGTTCAAGCTTTTACCGAGTAGGCTCATATGTTGAGCTTGAATTTTAAAGATTTACATCAATCTTCGATTGTGGTCGCCGTTCGAGTGCGACCATTTACCGAAGACGAACAGGTGCATTTGATTTGTGATGATGCTGGTAAGAACAACTCTCTCAACATAGGTGACACGAGGTTATCGCTGCCGAGAGATCAATTTGAAAATGAAAAGGATGGAGAAGCCGCAGATTCCGTCCTGATTAGACCCCCAGCAATGGTGAGACCAGAGGGTATTAGGAAGGTTGTGGAATGTGTCGATGACAAGATGCTAATATTTGATCCTGCCGATAGTAATCCCCTCAATAGGGTGAGCGATGCTGTGTTGAACTCTATGTACTCACTGAAGAGGGCAAGTAGAAGGCGGCTCCGAAAAAACGGCGGAGAGGTTAAATTCGTCTTTGACAAGCTTTTTGATCAGCACTCTACTCAGCAGCAAGTTTATGAATCCACGACAAGCCCCTTATTGGATTCGGTATTGGACGGGTTCAACAGTACTGTATTTGCTTACGGTGCAACTGGCTGCGGTAAAACACATACAGTCAGCGGTACGTCAGAAGAACCTGGTATCATTTTTCAAGCCATGCAAGAACTCTATATTAAGATCGGTGATTTAAGTGACACGAAGAACTTTGAAATATCACTGTCATATTTGGAAATTTATAATGAGACTATACGTGATCTGTTAAACCCGGATATATCCCCAAAAAAGTTAGTCATAAGGGAAAACAGCGAAGATAGAATTACAGTTGCAAATCTGTCGCTCCATAAGCCACGCAACGTTCAGGATGTAATGGACCTTGTGGTTAAGGGTAACATAAATAGGACTACATCGCCAACAGATGCTAATGAGACTTCTTCAAGGTCGCACGCCGTTTTGCAAATCCATATAATGCAGAGCGATAAGTCGATGGATTTGACGATGAACCACACCTTTGCTACGCTCTCGGTCATCGATTTGGCGGGAAGTGAAAGAGCTGCATCGACAAGAAATAGAGGTCAGCGGTTGCACGAAGGAGCGAATATTAATCGATCTTTGCTGGCCCTAGGGAACTGTATCAATGCCCTTTGCCTGAGCGATGGCACGCGCCGGTCGTGTCACGTTCCTTATAGAGATTCTAAATTGACACGATTATTGAAATTCTCGTTAGGCGGCAATTGTAAAACCGTGATGATAGTTTGCATATCTCCAAGTAGTACACACTACGACGAAACCCTAAACACCTTGAAATATGCGAATCGAGCGAAGTCAATAAGAACAAAAGTAATCAGAAATCAGCAATCCTTGGATAGGCATGTCGGCTCATACCTGAAGACCATCTCCGAACAGAAAAAGGAGATTGATCAGTTGCGCAGTAGGGAAGCTACAATCATTGACTTGAATATTCAAAGGTATAAAGTATCGCAGGAAAAGATATACATGGCAATTGAAGAATGCATCTCAGGTGTCATTAAAAATTACGAAACAATGGAAAACTTCCAGAACACCAAGATAATTAAAGCGCTGATCCTCTGCAAGCGGCGCTTTTTACAACTGATCAAGTTGGAACTAAAGAATCTTACCGAAATCATGCAGAATCAGACAAACTTGCGTGACACCGTGACTAACTGCGAGTTACTAAAGGATCAACTACAAAGTAAAATCTTCGAGTTGGAAACAAAGTTTGATTCACCCGACGAACTTGACATGGCAATCAAAAATTGCCACGAGGTATCTTTAAGAAAATTGCAAGAGATGGAAAACTGGAACAACGTAAGAAATCTAGCCTTCTTCCAAGCAAGACTGGAACAAGTTTCTGAGTCGGTGAGGAACGAGATTCTTGTCCAGTCATCTGCGATATTTGAACGATTGCTGGAGGACGAAACCCTATCGCGCAGATTCAAATTCTTATCGAACTGCGCCATACAAGAGTTCAATATCCAAGATGCTGTAAATGATCTGATAAAGATTGACGAGGAATTTGAAACCTTCGGTCAAGCTTTCTTGATGCACCATAAAGCACCCGTTTCGGCACCGTCCTCCGCTTTAGCCACCTTCTCATTGCCCGTTATGAAGACCGTCAGATGGCTAGACACCACTCCCACTGAGCTAGAGGAATCCTCCGAGCAGTCTCCATCATTACCCCCGTCGCCATTGCCCCCTCCTCCGCAAGATCCTGCCGAGATTGATGTGAGCATGCAGGACATCAGTATTTTGCCACCAGCGCCCAAGTCGCGTAACAACAAATCCATGAGAAACTCCCTGCTGACCCTACAACTGCTATCCAATAGTCATGCAAATCCAACATCCTCATAGCATGCCCCGTTTTCGCTAATTGATGCGTCGTCCTTCATGATTCCGCTCTTTTATTGTGGCCCAGCCATAATGTTGAAAAGAAACAAGAAAAAATTTCATCCTCGCGAGAAAATCAACAAGCGAATCCGTGATAGTAAATTTTTTTTTGCACATAAAACTAACTAGTTTTAATCACATAATGATTTTAATCCTTAGTTTTGAGTTGTAATAATCTTTTTTTAAGAGGGTAAGAACATATTCTTCTTCTTTTTTTATCAGAAAAAAGATTATAGAAACTGCTTCAAAGTTGTGTATTAATCTTCAAGTGAATAGAAGGGAAAAGATTGATATAAAAGGTCTAAAACAAAATATTTGTGATCCACAGACGTTCGGCCCCAACTGAACAATACTAACTGTTCGATCCTACGAGTATTTTGCCTATCTTTTATTATTGATATTTTTTTTCTTTTACTTCTTTGATCTGTTTAATATACACATTATATTGGAATAGACGTATTCGGTTCCGTTTAGTCTTTTGATTCCAAGTTTGAGAGGTTTTCTACTCATCGGTGTACAATCGAAGCATACAGAAATCCTGCTTTGGTTTCCTCCTGCTGGTGTGACTATTCAGTTTTTTGAACAGAAAAACTTTGTGAGACAGTTATTAATTTAATTTTGTCTCGTACACTCTATTACTTTTTTATCTCTATTTTTTTTTGTTGATTTTTTTTTTGTTTTAGATCATGGCGACTTTCATGTATTATCCTGGGCATGGTGCCAACGGTAATGTTGATCGTCAAGCTCCGGTCATGCAACATCAGAACTTTATTAGCTCTGCAAATCCTGGGTCGATGAATGCTTATGGGTATTATCAGCCCCCAAGGATGCAACAGGCGGTGCATGCGTTACCACCTCATCACCCATACTATGGTCAGGGTTTAGCACGCCCTCCTCAGCATCCTCTCGGCGCGTGTAATTTTCCACAAGGTGCCGCCTTGCCTCCCATGGGGATGTTCTATGGTGCTCCACAGGCCCCCGTGCTTCCCCCCTTAACTATTGAAGAGCCCGCGGCTCACGAAGAGGACGTCAATGGTGGTGTGAATCAGTTTTTAGATTATGACTTGGATATGATCGCTGACTTCGTTGTTAAAAATGCCTATTCTGCGTTTGGTACCGATTCGAATACTGTTATTAGAGAGTCCAACTCAACACAAACGGTCGAACTCTTTACCAAAGGCGTTTCATCGGTTTTAAATGCTACAAGGTTACCATCTGTCACGATTTTTCTAGCCTTGGATTTGTTAAACAAATATGTTTCTAAGTTACCTCAAGGTTGTGAAAGTATCGGCGGTAAATCGGTTAATGTTATTTATCAAAACACAATGATTGCATTCGTTTTAGCAAATAAATTCAATGATGATAAGACATTCACCAATAAATCTTGGACACAAGCCACTGGGATGACTCTCTCGTCAATCAATGATTATGAGAAGGAATGGTTGCAAGCGTTCGAATGGAGACTGTTTCAAGATAAATTCATTCTATACGAAAAGTTAGCGCATTCCTTTGAAGTATTTTGCCAGGAGAAAAGATGTCCATCTCCTCCAAATCTATTGCCAACTCCTCATACCACTGACAATTACTTGTCGCCACCATCTGGTTATCAAACTCCGCTTCAACTCAAATCAAATGTATATTCTTCTCCATGCTATTATGACGAAGACACAAATGACTTTTGCTATAGTAACCACTCGAAAGGCTTTTTGAGAAACGGTTCGCCTGTTGATCAAGCTTCCTCTCAGGGTGGAATCTCGGGTATAAATGGCGGCAATTTTAATTGCAACTATTATCAGTACGGTATGCAGCAACCACAATTGCAGCAGTTGAACATGGGGTTGACACCTAATAGAACTTGGAATATTGACGAGACATTTCATAACGTTCCCAACTTTGCCCATATGGGAAGTGATTATTATTCCTATTCTGCCGTTTATTGATATTAGCAATCTTCTAAGAGGTTTCGCTTCCTCTAATTTTTCTTTGCTTTTTTTTTTAAAGGCGTTCATCTTCCAATTGCGAAACTAGGCACACGAATGGGGTTACTCTCGTTGACATGTTACAGGCTTAGTGCAGTATGGCTGAATAACAGCTGATATACTATTTCAAATTTCAAAAACCTAAGTTCTGCTAATCTCGAGTACGTAATACTTCGGCCAGTATTTTTTTTTTCTTTTTGGTTAACTTGTTAGGTATTTTCATGGACCTCTTAAATGAGTATTCTTCTAACAAGGTTAATATAAATACACGATATATATATAGGCTCTGATGAGTAATAAATATAAGTGTGGATCGGATTTCGATTCCATTTTTGATCTTCTGAAATAATTTTTTCAACTTTTTTGAATAAAGCTACTTGACTTCTCATTCAAATTCAATTTGTTTTACACGTAAATAGTATTAGCTACCTCCGGCCTCCCTGAACCATCTGACACTTCTATCCATACACACACAGCATAGCCCTTCATTCGTATCACTGCCCATACCGGCTCGAACGCCTTTATCAATAAATTTCACACTCATAACAGGTGGGTATTTCAAAGAGTCACCGCTTTCGTCTTCAAGTAAAATTTCTTCCTCTTCCTCAATATCATTAGCAGTTATGTTCAAAGTGGATACTCGTTCCCTTGATTTAACGTCCCAAACTCTAACCTTGCTGTCATATCCACAGCTAGCGAGAAATTCGCCGGTAGAGTTGAATGATATTCCAAATACCCAGCCGCTGTGAGCAAACGTACCAATACTGGTCTGACTACTATGAGTGGGAACACTTAGAGAGCCAATTCGCTCACCATATTCTGTTTCGTACATTGTAACGCAGCCGTATGATCCAGAATCATTCGCAACTGCCAAAATTGTCGCCAAAGGAGAGAATTTAACTTCACGAACTGTATTGCTGCTTTGTTCGATACCTTGGATTCCAAAACCTTCGAAATTATGAATTGGGCGCAGAGTTGTCAACTGCGAAACTACGACATTACCATTAGCAAAGCCAGTCGCTATCAAGCCAGTAGAAGATATGTCAACGGAAGTTGCGAATACTGGTTCAGAAGAAGGAATTTCCCCTTGCTGAATAAAATGGGGTTTTATCGTCCAAGTGTCGTTAGAGTTCTCTGCTGGTTCTTCCTCAAAGATAGCGTTGCCTCCATTTCTTCTCATTTTAGCCTCTCTTCTTAGTTTGTCCTTTTGCGCTTGTTCTTCATCTATTTCTTCTACAAATGGATGAAATTTCCATACGTATGTAGAACCTTTCACGTCTGTAGCTGCAAACCTGTGGCAAATGGTTTTGTCGTCACTCTTGTACCACTTGATTGCCCAATAGGATTTCTTTTGCTCCTTTGCAGTTAGCAATTGTAGCTCAGTTACTGTGCCAGACTTGACATTGACATCATAAAAGAATATTTGGCCAGAGAATGAAACGCATGCTACGATACAAAATTCAACTCCTCCTCTTTCTACCATGTGAAACACTTCGACATGATGAAGACCTGTCTTGTGTACGAATTGGAGAATACAGTTATCTCTCGGCAATTCATTATCCAGTAGTTTATTCTTCCAAAGCTTAATGGAACCATCGCCAGAGCATGTCACCGTATATGGGTTGCAAATGCTTAATCCAAATATATCAGCATCGTGCGCCTTACCACAATTAGTAGTCGAGATGAAAATGTTCGACATTAGCTGGGCGTATTCAAATATCTTTACTCCTCTTCTTTGCTACGTGATCTCTCTCTCAATGTAATTGTCAACAGCTTTTTTTCTCTTGCAGGTTGGCGTATAACAAATCTTTTGAAATCAGCCCTTTCAAGAAAATGCCAAGTAGAGAAGGAGCGATTTGCGCAAAAAGACTCACCGGGTTTGCTTAGTTTAAGGTTTGAAATGCAGCCTCAATGTATCAAGGTTAGTGTTGTCTTTGACGATGTTCGAATTATTAATGAGTCATATGCGCTATACGGCGTAATGGTTAAGATCACAAGATGTGGTGAGAAAGGCGTTGAGCAAACCTTCGAACAGCACGTATTCAGAAGATACTCGGAATTTTGGGAGCTCAAGAACAAGTTGGAGAGAGAATTTCGATCAGACGTACCTTATGAATTGCCCATTCGTGGATTCGGGTTATGGGGTAAGAATAAGCTATCGCCGGAAGTGATTGAACAAAGAAAAGCTAAATTAGCCCAATTCTTAAATGACATGCTAAACGACTCTTTCGATACTAAATGGAAGAACTCGTCACTAGTGGCTAGTTTCCTCAAATTGCCTACGGGCTGGAATGATAGTGTGGCCACCGCTAGCCAAAAAAAATCAAGCCGAAAAGTCGACATTAGTAAACTTGACCTGAGTGATCCGCCACAGTGGCTCACGAGCTTCAGAGACTCTAAGATGCTTGCATCTGAATGTAAAAAAGCGAGCGCATCTGATAACACAAAGGAGTTGATGAAACTAAGACTATCGTTATACCACTTAGAGAATGCACTGGATGCAACCAGACGCTCTGACATACTTGGAGAAACAGAACTGAACCGACGCTTTAGCCTACTGCAATCATTGAAAAATGATGTCAACGACATGTCTTTACAACCAGGTCTTGATGAGGATACCCACGATGTGCATTTCAATGATGACGCAAAGCTCGACAGTGAAAAAAGCGCCTTATTTACAAGTGCAACAAGATCAAAATCTCCCAAGAAGCCTCTCGTGGGAAGGAGAAAACTTGGCGAAACTGACGATACAGCAGAGCTTAATAATCAGCAGCTTCTGCAGTTACACAAGGACAAGATGGCCGAGCAGGATCAAGAATTGGAGCAGATGCGTAAGATTGTTCAACGGCAAAAAGCTCTCTCTATGGAGATGAACCAAGAGCTAGCACAACAAAATGACCTTTTGGATCTTGTTGATGGAGATATTGACAACACTGCATCAAAGCTGCGCGCTGCGAACAGAAAAGCCAAGCAATTCAACGATGACTGAAAAGTACTCTTTCCTTCATTCGAATCCTATAAGATGCGCATGGCCATTGGGTCCTTTTTCTTCGGAAAAAAAAAAAAAACTTTCGACGTTGGTCAAGCTTGATACTTTGCGAAGACGCAGAACAAGGTGAAGTTGAGAGGCTGGCTCGACTCATACTTTTATTTCTTTTAGAATTTGCAGATAGAACTTCTCTTCCTTCAAATGTCGTTCATTCCACCATCTGATCCTGTCAATAAAGAGAAAAAAATCAAAGTATCTCAACTATGTGAATTATGTCATTGCCGGAAAGCGTTAATTAGAAGACCAAAAAATTTACAAAGAATATGCAAAATTTGCTTTTTTCACGTCTTTGAAACGGAGATTCACAACACTATTGCATCCAACAAGCTCTTCCAAAGAGGTGAAAAGGTCGCCGTAGGTGCTTCAGGGGGCAAGGATTCTACGGTATTGGCATATATACTGAAATTGTTGAATGATACTTATAACTATGGCATTGAAATCGTTTTGTTGAGTATCGATGAAGGGATTATCGGTTATCGAGATGACTCTCTTGCCACGGTAAAGAGAAATCAAGTACAATATGGCCTTCCGTTGGAGATTGTGTCTTACAGAGAACTATATGACTGGACAATGGATGAAATTGTTGCATGTGCGGGCGTAAGGAGTAGTTGCACTTATTGTGGTGTGTTTAGACGACAGGCTTTAGACCGTGGGGCCGCAAAGCTTGGCATAAGTCACGTAGTGACTGGGCACAATGCAGATGATATGGCAGAAACTGTCCTAATGAACATCTTTCGCGGTGACGTTGCTAGGCTGGAGAAATCCACTGCAATTTTAACCCAAAGTTCAGGATCTCCGATAAAGAGATCGAAACCTTTCAAATATTCTTATCAAAAGGAAATTGTTCTGTATGCTCATTATAAGAAGTTAGACTATTTTTCTACCGAATGTTCATATGCACCTGAAGCATTCAGAGGAACTGCTAGAGAACTTATGAAGAATCTGGAGGCGGTTAGGCCGAGTTGCATAATTGATATAATACATAGTGGAGAAAATCTTGTTTTGAAACCAAAGAAAGCAAAAAGAGGTGCACAAACAGCAAATGCGGAGTTTGTGGAAGTGCGAAGCGACGGTTCAGTCTCATTGCAGAGAAGCTCAGAGTCGCGATTTGTTGATGGGAACAAGTGTGAACGTTGTGGATACCTCTCGAGCAATAGGATTTGCAAGGCGTGCATACTGCTTGAAGGCTTAGAGAAAAACAGAGCAAAAATTTCTGTCGACAAGGACACGTCGATGTCAGGAACAGCGCGTTTAACAAGAACATTGGAACAATTGACTTTCTAGCAGCCGAATTATTTAAGGAAGTCATGAGAAAGCGGAGCGTCTTTAGCAAGCGCATTTATAAAAAATACTCTATAAAGGCTTTTACTTTTGATGACAGCTTATAACTTTAGGATTATGATATATTTCGGTGAAGAACTGTGATATGACCATTTCTGGCTTCTTTTACGTTCAAATCGGAACTCTCAGAGTACAACATAGTGTCGTGGAAGAACTTCCCGTCGAGTTCTCTCGATTGCGCCATATTCGGTTCTCATCGAGCTTGCGTTCTTAGTTGCATTAGTGATCTTAATCTTATGAGCAAAAAAATGGCAAGGAGAGCCTTTTATGTATTTAATAATTTAAGCGCAGGCCTCAATCTTCTATAATCTTAATGTCAAATCTTTTTGTACTGTGCGGTACATGTTG
Organism: Zygotorulaspora chibaensis; assembly: GCA_030565665.1. Taxonomy (NCBI): domain Eukaryota; kingdom Fungi; phylum Ascomycota; class Saccharomycetes; order Saccharomycetales; family Saccharomycetaceae; genus Zygotorulaspora; species Zygotorulaspora chibaensis. Next base: position 54,499 of record JAJMCM010000028.1, on the reverse strand, counting down.
GAGTAGCTGCAAGATGCTGGCCAAAGTGTTGATGTTAGGAAAGTTATTAACTTGCTAACTCTCTAGTCGCTTGCTCATACTAGTTTTCGGGCAGAAAAACTAGCAGCTCCTTGGCGGTTGTAGCCTCCGGGACCGTGAATATACTTGAGCTGGTATTATGCATTTCCAGAAATCTAGCCTACTGTCGTATGCGGTTTCTGGGCAGCCAAACCACCAAAAAACTAGTATAATATCAGATGAGCAGTCTTCCTTTCCTGAAGCCACTTTCAAATTCCATTCAATGCGTCACTAGAACGAGAGCTTAAATTCTTGTAAGTCATTTCTCAAAACGTTGTGGTAATGCCACTTTGGATGAAGAGCATCTCACTGCAAACAAATCTTAACTAAACCAACAAAAAGTTCACATGCTGCCGATATCTCAAAGCTATTATTTTTGAAATCTATTTCAACGCAAGCTGCTAATCTGCCAAAAGGTATCACGTAAAAGTCATTGTTCTCTATCACAAGGCATCACAGATAATCAGTCCCAAAGTCCCGTTAGGGTATATCGCCCTCTTTGGGGACGTCAAACAGACCATCGCTAAGAGTTGGCACCCGCACAGAGAGACTTTGATGCCCTTCTGAGACGTGTAGCACATATGCAATGCAATCGGACGTTGGTCCGATTTGACTTGAAGCCAAATGCTGTTAGAAACTTCTTTAAGAGCAACAATCTAGCAGGGCCAAAACAAAGCATCTAATCACGTTGAAATACAGGCTCATCAAGGTGCTGTCGCGGGGCTAGGCGGTCTCTGTGATTTACCGGAACAGAGGAATGAGTGGCGTCAGACCTGTTCTCCCGCCATCTCTCCCGTTAACTCGAGGCTCCGAAGGGCTCGTTCGGGGAAACAAATTGAATCAATGGCCTCAAGGTATTACTGAAGAGAAACTCTAGAGCGCCTTCATATTCACCAACCACGGCAACGAACCTTATTCTTAGATTGAAGTGATTCCTCCTTTCAGTTAGTGGCCGTGATCAAAATATATCAGTTATCGGCATATCATTGTTCCGCCTACATACGCCACAGACCTTTCATGCCAAACTTAACGTTTATATAAGAGGTAAAGGCATCATAGTGCACCATGGGATAAGTTTCAGTCATTTAATTCGGCAATACAGAATAGATTCCCCAAATTGTCGGAAAGCTGCCAGAACATCATCCTTCTCGAACTCGATTTCCAGCATGGCACGTAACTCAACCGGAAATCGAGCTAGCCGGCATATTCATTCAAAGATGGGATTTCAACAAAGTCTTAGTAGACAGCAGGCATCCATTATGCTCTTACCCGCTGAAACATAGCTCTTACCCGCTCACATGTATTGGTAGTACTCGGCGGGTTGGAAGTTTTAATATTATTTGTACCGAGGGGAAACCTCGCGAGCTACGCCTGGCGCGTTGTAGGTAAGTATTTACTCACATATGCACGCCATTCAAAGTTCTTAACCATCGTGGGTTCTCTGGTGTTGACTAAAACGATATTGTGAAATTGCGCTGCTTTGCCAGTGATGCGCTCATTCATAAAGTCCCACAGGAAAGCAAATTCCTTGGACGAAAGTCCGGCAAAATCCACATCGAGTACCGACATCTTTTATTCACAGAGACCATCCGTCGACCCATTGATATATGTACCTACATCACCTTCTCAGGTTTCGCAGAATAGTAATGGAGCCAAAACTTCGCCAGGCTTCGATTCTTTTCACCGGTTGGCTAATAAAAAAATGTTTGGCTCGAAATTGTTTAAGAAGAGTTCTGCTACAAATTTAAGTAGCCAAGCAGGCGTACCCTTATCTGCAACAAACGAATCATCCAGCGCCCCTGGAACTCCTCAGGTAAGAAAATGGGAAGCTGCTTCGGAATCTTCAAATTCCAGTGAGGATCTTTCAAATTTTCCGGCAATAAAGGGCACAATAACACACTCGTGGGGGGACCATGCAAAAAATTCACAGCCACTCATCAGACTGAATAACCCATGCTTATCCGGCTCAGACTTATCCTCGGATCTTGAGCCAGCCGTTAGGATATCTAGTTTAAGGAGGCAATCTGCCATGTCTGCTCTTACCAGTAATTCATATGAAAATACCGTGAACTCATATGGATCGACGGAGGAAGCACTACAGCGAAATATAGAGCCGCAAAGGGATAAACACGTCTACGTTGAGCTTTCAAAGGTAAAGAGTAAAAATAGGCAGGTGAGAATACATTCGCATGATGATATTTTGCACCTGGAAAAGAACTCTTCTGTAAGTCTACAATTACTGGCATCTACTTCCACCCCAGCGACCTTACTTGAAGAGCTGTCTGAAGATGGGCAGGCATCTGAAGGCTCAGACATGTCAAAAGTTAATAAAAGGACAAGCTCAGATCTAATGAGTGACGCGCAATCTGCCGATGCTTCTAACGTGACGCGATCTTTTTCGGGTGAAGATCGTGCGACTGCATCAGTAGCCTTCTTAGAAGCTGTGCCATCCAAAAGTGATGTAAGTGGGCCTGAAAATACATCGGATTATTTGAGCCCGTTCAATGACAACGATTACGAGGACGACGATGACGACGATACCTCCAAGTTTTCGTTTGAGATAAATGGACTTAATGGCAGGACCTCCTCGATAAAATATTATTCTAAACCTGAAGCAGCAGAAGCTGTTTACGTTGACGATATGTATGAAGATGAAATCTTCGACGACGATATGAACTTCTATGAAGATAGTTTTGATGACATGGACTTCCCTTCCAATGACATAAACCTGAATTCTTCGGAAAGTGGATCTCGAAATTCTGAAAAGTTGCACTCAGCTAAATCAGCTGTTTCAGCATTGAAGCCAATGAAAACGTATAATGATCTCTTTGATTTATCTGATGATGAAGACGAAGGCTACGACGGTTATAACATTTATGGAGATGACGACGATGACTATGGATTCATGCAAAATTCAGGTCTTATCGCCGGCTTTAAACCAACGGAGATCTCTAAAGAAGTTGTGAAATCTGAGAAAATAGGAAATTTTAAAGCGGAAAGAAGGCAAGCCACATCCTCTTTGAAATCCTTCTCTGATATCTTTGATTTGGAAGCTGACGACGAAGAAGAGGTGGAGGACGAAGAAGAAAATGGCGATGATGATGATGATGCTGAAACTAGAAAACAGGATTTCTGCTTGGATGGAAAAGAACCAGGGAACATTGAAAACAGTTTACATAAAAGTGACAAGTCTCCGAGAATTTCGTGCCCCGAACCTTTTTTGAGGCCAGCGTCTGCGAATCAACCGAGAACTCCTGTTCATATTTTAGTCACTTCACCTGTGGATCCTGACCTGAAAACTTCGAGCACCATTTCAGATCCTCATCTGGGGCTAGGTTCAATGACAAATACTTTACCTCCCCCGGCAAGATCTCAAACCGTAAAGTTCCACGATTTGAGTAGTAATTTAGATTCGGATATTCCTGGGATGATGAGTAATCTTTATTTCATTGATGAAACTGAAGAGGACAAATATAATGAAAAGCAGAAAATATGTGACGATGACTATCTCGATGAAATAAATACTGTCCCGGAGGATTTTAATTTTTCGGATTCAGACCAGGAAACAAGTGGACTCAAATCACCTTTACGTTGCTCAGGTAAAGGATCATTCCGAAGTACACACAGTTATTCCAGTCAGCCTACTGGGACAGCGAAAGAGAACACGCCAACAAAAAATAAGTTAGAAATTAAAAACAAAACTGTAACATTCTTCGATCATTCGTGGGACCGCTCCCCATCCGAAAAGCAAAGGCCGGTACTTAATGCTAATAAAAATTCTCCAGGTGAGAATCTAGATGAATACATGATCTCACCAAATGGTAAAGATGACGAAAAGTACCATCCGGTCACTCCTACAAACTCTTTTAGTAAGCCAAATGCAGATTACATGAATGAGTTCTCACTAAGTCCAATTCAGGAGAATTCATCATCTGTCGATAATTCTCCAATCAAGCGTCCCCATTCGCATGCGTAAGCCTTCGAATCAAGATCTCCTTCTTAGTGCAACGAAACTGCCATGACAGTTTTTTGAACGTACTGATAATAAATTCAACTATTGGTTTAAATATGGCTCTAGGTAGGGGATCGTGTGAACTCATTGACTTGCTCCTTCGATCAGAAATACTGGTCCAATCTTTTTTAGCCGCATGCTGATTCTTCAATGGTCATCCTCTTGATTCTAGAAAACATCTTGAGTGCAGTCTTATTGGGATTCCATCAAACAAGCCGTTAAGACAAGAGCCTGGTCCCGAATTTGTCCACCAGTTAACATCGGAACATTTATTTGTTCATTTGGAGCTCAAGTTTGTAGTTTTCTACAGCTCTCAATGCAAGATCCCTGTTACACTGCTCTTGGAAAAACTCTCGTTCCTCATTAAGCATAAACGTTCTTATGCAATATGTACCGTTTTCTACTGGCTTCACTAACTCCTCACGAAAGTATTTGATACAGTGACTCTTTCCATAGAAAAGGGGGCATTCTGTCCCTAATTTCTTTGAAAGCTCGTTAGCAGATTGCGCAATATTGCGCCAGTCTATTTCTGTGGTCCTCAGGTCGGCGCACTCGATATCTTTTAATAACTGTTCCAGGACTACTTTCATAATCAGGATTCTACCGCTACTGAAGACTGCGGTAAATTCACAATATATAACAAAAAGTAGAGGGGCTAGGGACATTACGAGTGCTGTAACTAGAGATATAAGGCTTTCAATGTAAAGTTGCATCATACAGACGCCTAGGGTCATGAAATATCCGTAGAGAAAAATAAACTGTGTTTTTCGATCGGTGTGCTGGACGTAGAAGATAACCTTCCCAAATATTCTGTCCTCTAGAAGTTGGATATTTTCCTGTCCAGCGTCTTGCGAATTCTTCTCTATGTCATCCATTACCATAGCAACGTGGTAATACGTTTCGAATGTTAGTCTTCCACCCTAAGAATTAAAATAAGAACTCAGCCGCGCGTTTCTTTTATATTTTACATTTCGAAAATGTTTCTGAAAACCCCCAAAAAGAGGGAAACGTACTTACGTGCAGCGGTAAGAGAGTGCCACTAAGTAAGCTACATGAGCTACGTATTGGCAATGTACTCCTGCCAGGTCGTGCGGCTGATATTATCGGCATTCTTGAAGACGCCAACTCTCGAAAGAACGCTCTATAGATCAAACAAATATGACACTGAGGCGCCAAATCTTGAGGCTAGTTGAAACACAACTTTAAGGCTTGGCGATGGGTGCCGCTTAGGACGGGCGGTGAATGTACCTGATGGATTAAAGTTACATAATTAATTATATAAACACACACAGGGCAGGCTTGACTCATCTGGCTCCTGAATAGGTTACCGGGCATTCGGCAGAAGCCACGAAACTCGGTTCATAAAGAGGTCGTACTTTGGCCGCTCTATCTAATTTTGATAAGTACGATTGATTTTTTACCCTGAGTCGGGTAGGGACATGGTTGTAAGTCTTTCTTTGAGGACTAAACTGTATAAACGCCTGAGGATTCTTTTCTAATGGAAAATCCGGTGTCGTTTGATCAGGCTGATCTCCGATTAGTTGTAAGATTATATCTTTAGCTTGAGTTGCTGTCTGCTCACACATTTGCAATATTCTATCATAATTTTCGGAGGCCTCTTGATATGACATCGTTTTTCTTTTGTGATGATAGTCAAACTTTTTAGTGGCAGGTACATTCAAACTTTGGTCATCCTCATCAATCACAAAAACTTCGACCATCTTTCCATCCCTCTTTTCATATATGCTCCGGAGCTCTGCTGGTTCTCTGGCTTCAGATTTCTTCGATAATCCGATTGTTGGCCCAGAATCAGAGGGCTGTGATGTGGCAGCACTTTGTAGACTTTTCTTTGAGAATTCAGAATTATGCGATGAATTGCTGCCGAAGTTCGATAAACTTCTCCTCGGAGACAGAAGATTGACGAAATCGCCATTACTATAGTTCATGGGAACCGCTACTTCCTCCGGAAGTGTTATAGTTCCGTGAAATGAATTTATTGATGTCAGTGGTCGCGAAACCTCTAGAGTTTTCATGCCTTTCGAATTCTCATTCTGAATAGGTTCGGTATTAATCCGAGGCACCGTACGCTCAGATATTATCTCTATGCTTTCGTCTGATTCAAGAATATTCGCCCTCTGAAAATTGTTAACACAGAGTTGATTTTTTTCTTGGACAGTGACCTGGGGGGAGTTGATGTCAAATAGTCGCTCGGAGGGGTGTGTTCCAGAATTTGGTTGCACACTTTTATTTTCTTCGTATAACGAAGAACTTTCTTCCGAAATATCAGGGGAAATTATTCTGACTGATGGTTTTAAATCCCCGGTTGCCAGTGGTTTTACTTTCATAGGTGAAGAGCTCCAAGAGGACGTTTGTGGTGAATAAGGACCAGACGAAAGAAGCCGGCGAGACGACCGCTCCGGAATTTTAGGTGGAGCCGAAGTAGCAGGAAACATATCATCCACTTGATGTATACTTCGGCTTCTTCTATGTCCATGGCATTTTCCTCTGGGAGATGATAAATTTAGCTCCAGAAGTTTCTCTCTTCTTTGCTCAAATTCTTTTGTGACAGGGGAAGAGTCAACCTTCAAAAAATCGACCTCACGAGTATGATTTGAAGCTCTCGGGAAAACAAACTTCAAATCTAACTTATCCCTTTCTTTTCCTGGGCTTAATGTATCATCATCTTGCTTTTGTCTTGATGGGGCTGCATTTTCCAGGAAATCTAGTGAACCACGCAGACTTTCTCTGGTTGAATTATGGTTTGTTAAATCGGGGATTTGAATGATTTTTGTAGGTGTTGCTAAAATTCGTAGAGACTCAACATTTTCTTGCGGTTTTGGAGGTGACGCACGTTTTCTTAAATTCTTATTTTGTAATTTAAGGTTAACGTTTGCATCATCATCAATTCCGAGAGCGCTCTCGAAATTCAGATCATTATCTATATTGCTTAAAGAAAAATCATGCTCCGCAGAGGGAATGGAATTTGTGGAGAATTCTGATTCCATCGAGTTTAGGAGAGAGTTCGAATTTGAAACGTTCCCCTGACCCAAATCCTCTAGGGAGCTGTCCTGCTTAAATTCACTATATCCGTCACCATCAAAAATCAGGCTACTTCTTTTCCTCTGCTTGTTATTTGGCGATAAAAATGGCGGTAGTGAGATTTGCAAAGGAATAGGAATTTTGTACGAGTTCATAGGAGATTCTGGAGCCAAATATAGCTGTGAATTTGGTCGCAGGTTGAGAGGAGATACGTTGCTAGTGCTGCTCCTTTGCGACCCTCGAGTTGCAGTCATATCTTGCTGTTCAGGATTTATTGATGCTAACGTATCAGCTATGATAGCTTGCAGAGACTTTTGACGACTATGCGATTTTCTATTTGTATGAAACTTCCAAATATTTTCTGGCACATCCAGCATCACTCTAGAGTTCATGTCCACCAGATGGCCATGGTTATCAAGTCCTGTTGAAGTGCTGTTGGGAAACACAATCTTCGATGGAGAATCTGGTTGGGGTGTAGAATCATCTCCTTGTGGAATCGAGAATCTTACTTGAGATTGCGGTGTAGTTTTGTCATTCGAATACGATCTTGAATGAGAATTTGTCAGCCCAGGTTCAGACCTTAATATTGAGGGCAAGCCAGCAGAAGATGTATCGTGACGATCCGTCTTCGGTGTAGATGGTAAACTCATTGATATGTCCTCACCTTCAGATTTCCCCAGGTACTTAGGTCTTGAAGAGCGAGTGCTGAAATACCAAGTAGCTAATTCAGTGAATTTCTATCTTAACTCCTTGTAAATGATAGAACCGGCGGCGAATGGTATAAACCGTTGATAAACAAATTGTAAAGTACTATCCTGTATTTATTGAATTGAGCGAATGTTTATTGTCTTTTTTCTGTCGCACACCACTTCTCTGATAAGCCAGCTCGATTAGATGGTTAATAAATTCGGAAGGTTCTCTTTACCTGATTCATTGCAAATTAATTTACAAAGAAAATTCACATTATACTGTTAAGTTTGGCAGCAGGTCCTTTTGTTTACGTTTTTCTGTTTTAGGAGGTGCCATTGACCGAAACCGAAGGCACAAACAAAGAAATGTGTTTATCTTTAACAGTGTTTACCTTCGATAAAGAAGCGCGCTTTGTCCAAAAGAGATCTCAGAGTTTCCTGGGAAGGCATGGTGCGCTAGAACTGTGGACTCTAATTAAGTGTGCAGGTAATCTCAGTTGCATGGCTTTTGACTAAAACTCTTATCGTGCATCCGGGTCCATCTTCAGACGTGCAAATCGAAGTTAGAAAAGTCCCGCAAAACTCCACTGACCCTCCCTCTCCGTTCCCTCGCCACCTCTGCCCGGCATAGTTTTCGAAGTCCCCTTCGTTTAGGGCAGTAAAACCATCCAAGGCTTCTAATGCGATGAGACCTAGAGTGTCTTTCACGGCAACGCGCGTTGACGTGTCCGCGTCCTTTGAACAATACCGCAGATGACGAATGACTGACCGGCAAACTTAAGTCCACTCTATTGCTGATCATTCCCCGTATTGCGTCGTGCGAGAACTTTCTCGAATGCCTCATAAATTGGAACATCTTTTCTCCCCCGATGGTTAGGTGAGCACTGCATCATTTTTTATGCATGCCTGCCGGACCACTAAGATGCGTTATGTCCCAGTGTGCGCAATTTCCTGCGGAGAACATATCTCAGATACACGTTCGATTCATTGCTGCTCCGTACTACTTCCGCTAGGTGCACTTCTCCTTTGTCCTCTTCTTCTTCTGCTCCTCTCTCCAGCCTCTCGTGAAAGGGTATGGCCCCTCCTTCTCTTCCCTTTTACATCTTGTCGGCCATCAGTTCCAAATTAGCCGCCGAAGATCGTTATTTCAAGCATTACGTGAAACGTAGAAGACGATATTCGTGGAAAGCGACGCCGTACCGGCTTTGTGAGGGCAAGACATTTCAAGGAATCGAGATGATAATAGAACACGCTAAAGATTAAGTATTTTGGGTTTCGTGAACCCACGATTTAACGCTTTCTTAAAAGTTACAGTTGGTGAATGAAAGGTTCTGGATAAAGACACTATGAACAACGAAGATTATGGCTATGACTACGATTATCTATTCAAGAGTATGTTGAAAATTTTTGAGTGGATTGGGCTTCCCCTGAAGGCGAAGCAGAATAAATTATACGGTACTAACAAAGTTTTGTAAAGTTGTCTTGATTGGTGACTCAGGTGTGGGTAAATCTAATTTACTGTCACGTTTCACAACGAATGATTTCAACATGGAATCAAAATCAACGATTGGGGTAGAATTTGCAACAAGAACTATCGAAGTAGAAAATAAAAAGATCAAGGCACAAATTTGGGATACTGCTGGTCAAGAAAGATATCGTGCAATTACATCCGCTTATTATAGAGGCGCGGTTGGCGCACTAATCGTCTACGATATAAGTAAGCCAAGCAGTTACGAGAACTGTAACCATTGGTTGTCAGAGCTAAGGGAAAACGCGGACGACAATGTTGCGGTAGGATTGATTGGAAACAAATCGGATTTAGACCATTTGCGTGCTGTTCCAACGGATGAGGCTAAAAATTTTGCGCAAGAGAACCAGCTATTATTCACGGAGACAAGTGCTTTAAAGAGTGAAAATGTTGAACTAGCCTTCAGAGAACTGATTACGGCGATATATCAAATGGTTAGCAAACATCAAGTAGATCTAGGTGACAATAATAACAACGGAACGGGTCAAGTTCCAAAAGGCCCAACTATTAGTTTGACACCTGCACCAAATGAGCATAAAAAGAAATCCTCCAATAACTGTTGTTAATAAGACCTGTTGTCCTTGGCATCTTGTGCTTTTCATATATGTATATATTACTTGAAAGAAGGAAATATAATATACTATAATATAATATAACATTAAAATAACTTAATCTTTTGTTCGGCACGCGCCTTTTCACTGCTCATTGAAGTCTCCATCGTCTTCTTCATCTTCTTGTTCATCTAGCCCGGTCCTTTCCCCTTTCTTCTCCTCTAGCTCTTCCGCTGTTTTCTTATAGTCGATTATCTTGCCACGGGTTCTTCTCCCCGTTGCTATTATGTTACTGGTGTCAATCTCGGCGAGGTCATCATCGTCCTCTTCACTGCCAACCAATGCATCCAGTTTTGCATCATCAACGTCCGACTCATCCTCATCACCTAATGAGTTGCCATTTGAGTTCTTTGCTTTGTTCTCTTTGCTAGCACTCTTCTCCTCTTTAGCCACCTCTTCGTCATTGTCGTCGTAATTTCTCCTTCTCCTCTTTTGCCTTGGATTCGTATTCTTTGTGACATGTTCTTGTCCTAAGGACCTTTTATCCTTGACTTCTTCAGGCATTTTAAAGTGAAATGATTGTGTCTGACACTTTTTGTTTCCTAATCCAGAGCATATCGGGGAGGGGTTTGCAATTTTTACATTAATAGGTCTATTTATTTTTCATGTTACTAGCAGGCGAATATCAAAAACTTTTCTGAATAAAGCAAAACAATGAGAAGAGTGATACAAACTTAACCAACTCATACGATGTCTAAAGTTAATGTGAAAAGTAGCAGCCGATTATCTGACTTGATTGGCTACAAAATTCGAGTGATCACACAGGATGGAAGGGTGTACATTGGGGAACTCATGGCATTTGATAAGCACATGAACATAATCCTGAGCGATTGTGTAGAAGAAAGGATTCCCAAAACACAAATAAATAAACTACGAGATGCAAAGGATATCGGATCTGTGAAAGTTGAGAAGAGAATTTTGGGTTTGACCATTCTAAGAGGTGAACACGTCTTAACAACAGTGATAGAGGATAAACCGATGATGACGAAGAAGGAAAGATTGAGCGGTATAAAGAAGCAAGAGAAACAAGTTCAAAAACAAAAGGGCCAAAGGAAGGGCAAAAATCAAAAAGTGGATTCCAGGTCTGGTGGTAAAGTGTCAAAGCCAGCCAATAACGTGAGGATTAATGAAGAGGCACCTCGAAGAAAATTTCAACCGCCGCCAGGATTCAAAAGAAGATAAAAGCATGTATTCTTTACGCCATAGATAATAGCAGTACGTATCTATATCATCTCAAATAATGTCTATTCGGCCATCTATCCTACGACTCTGAGAAGATACGATCGACACGAGACGGTCCCGCACTGCAAAGTTCAAAAGAAGCAGGCGCCGGCACCTTTTCATGTCTTCAGACAGCCTTTTAATTTTCTACTGGAGTAGGAGCATACGTAATATACTCCCTTGCGGCGGTGCAGGTCCCCTCTGTGTATGTGAAGGGACATGAAACCGTGTACAATGAATTTCCAGCAACTTCGCAGACCGACTGTTTACTAATTGCAAATGGCCCTCTGTTTCAGCAGATTTCTACGTGTGAAGGTAGCCTGTGGCCGGACCATAGTCACACTGGCCCGAATTACAATGAAGAGTGGGGCACTAATTGTTTTTTCTAGAGATCACAACTAGAGATCGCAACTAGAGATCACAACTTGGTTGTCCCGCCATCCCCGCGAGTCAGGCTTAGCATGATTTGCTTGCATCCAAACCGATCATTTAGGAGACTTTAAAGAGACAAATACGAATAACAGCAACAGCCAGAAACTCCACTGTGGGTTGTCTGCGCAGAGTGGGCTCCTCCGCACTATGCCGCTCACGCCCACTCAAGAATAAACACTGGAAAGAATGAAAGACGGTGTGTCCTCACGCCATGTTATAACGTCGCTAGCCCTGTGATGCAGCGACCTTTGAGGCCGTATGACGTTGGTCCCAGTTTTCGGCAGCTATGCACTAGCTGTTCTACCTTTACACATGGGATTATGACAAGGGAGGGGCCCTATTACCGGAAAAACATTTTTCCGGTGCCGGCCACTCTGGTCTGTTGACTCTCGCGATTTTCTCGCGCCACTCTTCAAAACACGAGATTCGCTCGGGGGTAAGTCTTCCGCCAGCCCCCGCTCAATTTTTTTCTCTCCGGACAGCTCTTGTGAACCAGCAATTAGAGCATTTCCAGCCACGTCCTGAAGAACCATGCGCTGTATGAGGTACGGGTTTTGTTGCGAAAACGTCGCACTTGTCAAGAAAGTCGCGGGGACACAAGGATGGAACCACGACAACCCACCAACCGCGCTACTGCTCCCGTGTGGAATGCTCCCTTGCTCGAAAATTGACTGAACCGCGCTGCATTTCAACTGACATTTAACCGGCAGTTCTAAGTCGTCGGTCGAGCTCTGTGGAACGCCGAAAAAGGTGGGAAAAAAGTTTAAAGTCGCTTTTCACTGAAAAATAGCTCTCCCAGAAACGTTAGTAGAGAAGATCCGCAGAAACTTATCACCTCCAAGAAAGAAAAAAAAAGCATTTTTGCGGGATGGACAATCTTGGTCTGAATGCAATTCAAAATAAGACGATTCCTGTACGGCCGCTTCTGGGGCTTCTCGGAGAAACTCCTTAGAAATGGCCGTAGTAGCGGGGAATCTATAAGACTCCATGTTCCCACATTATTTTTCCATTTTTTGCTTACTGGCTACTGTAAGCTAAATGGTATATAAACGGCGAAAAATTATGCTTTTTTAGAAGATCCGCATTATATTACATATTCAATTTGTTCCTTGTTTCTGTAGTTTTTTAAATGTCATTTCTTGTTAATTATTGATTTTTGTAGGCTATACCTTGTTCAACACAGAGAAGAGGGACGTACGTTTTTTTACCCTTGTAAATAAACTTAGCATGAATAAAAAATCTTCAGATTTTCCGCCGGATAACGATGAAAGACCATTCAAATGTGAAGTGTGTAATAGGGGGTTCCACCGTTTAGAGCACAAAAAGAGGCATATCAGAACACATACGGGGGAAAAACCACACCAGTGTATTTTCCCAGGTTGCGGAAAAAGTTTCAGTCGAAGTGATGAATTGAAGAGACACTTGAGAACGCACAGTGGAACGTCACAAAGGAAAAGTAAGAAAGTGGGAGAAAAAGGTGTCAAGAAGCCAAGAGGCAAATTACGTTTAGAGGACGATAAAGATATTCAGAAAGTTGGTTTACCTTCGGTGGTCATTCCTGCTGCGGCAACAGTATTGCCACTTCCGCAAGTCAATGTTACCAGCGTCTCGATTTCACCATCAGGCCTACCGATGGTTTTCCAGCCATCCGCTATGAGTTGCAGTTCTTTGACGTCGCTGCCGAACCAGCTAGCACAATCATCGCAATCTCCACACTATAACTGTTCAAACAGCTCGCTGACGTTGAGCGACACGTCTGGCTCTTCGGTATTTTCCAGGTCGGGGAGCTTCACCGCAAATAACTCCTTGCCAGGCACCCCAGCCAGTTTGAAGGATATTTACCAACACAAAACATCAACTACCTCTGTAAACCAACAACAGAAGAAATTTGCTAAATCTCTGGTTAATGCGTTAAGTTCGTTACAAGGTATGACGCCTTTGCAGACCACAAGAATCATAAAATCAGATTCAATATCCATTCCGACATCACCGGTAACTTCTAGGCCTGTGTCTGCAGGAAGCAGCGTTGTTTCTCTAGCAAGTATGTTGAACAACGACAATTCAAGCTCTACCAACATTACCGGGAAAAGTACTGGACAGTTTTTAGATTCCTCCTTGCCGCAAAAGATTCCATTGAGAAAAAATGGAAAGGCCAAGTTTCAGCTCTCAGCAGATGAGTATGACAGTGGCGATGATGACAGTGATACAAGCGGGTTTGAATCCAACAAAGTTCAATTACCGTCGATCAGTAACGTTCTAAGGCAGATTGATCTTTTCAAAACAACGGTCCACGACTAACGACGATTATTACGATAACCATGACGACATAATTTACAGGCATAAATATGGGATGTTTTATAGATAGAAAGAATTAATATTATTATAGATTGAGCAACTGGGGTGGGGCCATCGAATATGTGATTAAAATATCACCAGAATGGTCCAGAATTGGGCCTCCACACTAGACTGACTTATGCCCACAACCAGCTGCGGCCGGGTGGTGACTGAAGTGCTTGAAAAAGTAAACCTCGTAGCTGTAAGCAGGCCCTTAATGGCCCAAATCAAGTAACTTATTTTCCTTCTATACAAAGACGAAAGTGGGGCCGAAAGTGACCTTGCCCGGCCAACACCCAGAAACAAGACGCCGGTTCATAGCAACGTAAGAAACCGTAGTGCTCAAACAAGGAAGCTTGATTGGCACCTGTAATCTTTAACCGTGGCGGTAGTAGATGTTGTCGCAAATGACAATAGGTTGAAAGAGTGAACGAATGTTTCCTATCTGGACCCGTTCGGTGATTCATTTGGCGAGCGGAAATGTTGTATAATTAGGACAGCTCTAGTAGAGAATGTTTCCACTTTCCTGCAATTTCCCTCCATCAAAAGATGTATAAACCTTAAAATGCCTAGTGTAGCCACTAAACGGCTTCAATTGGTATACTTATCCATAGGCGGCCACTTTTCTGTCATCGAACTGGCAGTTTCTTTCGAAACATCGATGAGTTTTTTAACCTCGTCAACCCCGCAACACGCAGTGCGCCATCATCATCGTCATCTTGCTCGATTTTGATTTCAGGCTGAGCTTAGTGTTCTCTACCGATACATACAGACAGTCTTGCAGAAAGTTAACAAGGCAGAAAAAACTCCTGGTGTGTTCTAGAAATACACAAAAATTACTCTTATCTCTACGGAAATCCCAGAAACGGACATCTCTGTCTGAACCTGCAATTGGCCGTAGTGAAGGAAGCGCACAGTGCTCCGCAGTACCGGACTTCAATCATGAGAGATAAAAGTTTGCATATCTCGCACGGAATGAACGTATATAGGTAAGTTGGCTCTATTGGCCTGAATATTTCTCCCATTCTTTACCGGCACTCTCACTCTCGTTGCCGTCTCTAGTAGTGTTTATTCGGTTTGACTCGGAAAATACGCGCAGCACCTCGGCGGCTATACTCTGCGGCAGCCGGGCCTGTAACAACAATAAAAGCGGTCGAGTGCACTGCTTCAGATTTCGCGATACTTCACTAATTGCAACAGAATTTGCACAGTATGTGCACATCTCTTCAGCGGCCGAAACTGCCTTTTTACAATAGAAAGCGCATAAACCGACGGCATTTCGAGCGAATTCTTTAATTTCCTGCTAGCCTGTATTCAGCGCCTCCCGCTATGGAGAGAAGCAATCTTGAACCAATGTTTTAGTGTTGCACGTGCAAATCGACGGAAACGATGCTGCTCTGTAGGTAGAACATTCGCTGGTCACATTAGTGGTCCGGCACAGAAATGCTACCAAGGTCTCATAAAAAGGCCCCATGGACTCGTTTAGAACGTCGGTGATTTGGTGCCCAGCGCTACATCTTCAGCAAATGTGGCTCTACTGCGTGAAGGAACGGATTCTCATCTCGTTTAAAAATAAATATTCAAATGGTGGAACAAAGATTACAATTGCCGAGGGACGTTGGCTCGGTGATTAGCATTCAAACGTTTTTCTTGATTATTTTAATAAATATGAACTACAAGGAAATGCTCAGTTTATTACTTGAAAGCACGATATTATCCTAATATATAAATTAAATATAATGTTGTTTTATTTATATATGACTCGAAAAATGATGCAGTCAGGTACTACTTCAAGAACTATAAAAGTGGCAGGGCCAAGTACAAGAAGCTCGAAAAGCCGTCGGCGCTCGAGTTCAGGTCCGATAGGGGCCGTTCTAGTGATTGAACGTCTCCAAGAAATATTGGAATAGGAAGAAGAGGCTTCTCATCCGTGGCATCTTGTCGCTCACTAACATGAGGATCACTTGCCATAGGCCCTTGTCTATGCTCTTTCGTGTTCGACGATATATCTTGCACGAAGAATTTCAAGATTGGCGAGGACTGAACTAAGAGCCCACAGAATACGTGGAGAATCAGTAAAATCCTTTCGGTCTGAATCTATAATAATCTAGCTAAGTTTTCTTTTTTTAGGCCCATCTAATCAAAACCGTGTTATCGTTGTTACTTCGATTGGTGTTCAGATAAATTTGTTCCCAATTTATTTGCACTCCCATTTGTTGTCACATACAAGGGTATAGCGCATCGTATCATATGGGGAATATCCCTAGTAACCACCATCACCAGAAGCAGAAGAGTCATTTGAAACAAGCAAGTGAAAAGCATAGTAGAAGGATGGCACAGGATAATAAAGATGTTTCGATGCTGGATGTCACCGAGGCCACTAAAGATGCAAGTTCTGCACAAAGAAGCCCCAATAGCTCCTTAAATCATTCATTTTCGCAAATGAACATTGACGGGCCAAATGAGTTGGCTACCCAACCACGCCTTGTGAGACGTAAGTCCACGCTGATATTCAATGATGAAGATGATGAAATACCACCTTACTCTGATCACCAAGAACATGGCTCTGAGGATCTTTCCCATGCAAACTCAAGTAGCGTAAATCTGACTCAAAATGATGAAGACTCTGACAAACTCGCTAACACTAGTGAAAACCCAAGCGCTAGTGTTAGTACTAGTAGTTTGGAGAACAACAATGTCGACCAGTCGGTAGGCAATTTGAGGGGCTCTCCAACGGACCCCATGGCACAAAGTCAGTCTAACGCATCACCAGGTCCGCAGCAGCAAAGAGACTCATCGGAACCCAGAGATACGATGGTTCCTGTGGACATTACATGGCAGCAGGGTGGTGATAAGGTTTATGTTACTGGCTCTTTTACGGGTTGGAGAAAAATGATTGGTCTAGTGCCTGTTCCTGGTCAACCGGGTTTACTCCATGTAAAATTGCAATTACCAGTGGGGACGCACCGCTTCAGATTCATTGTTGATGACGAGCTAAGGTTTAGTGACTATTTACCTACCGCAACTGATCAGATGGGTAATTTTGTCAATTATTTAGAAGTTGTGGCCCAAGATGATAGTGCTCAAATAGCAGAACAGCAGCAGCAGCAGCAAGACAACCAGCGACCCTCAGAAGGCTCCCATACAACATCTGATGAATCAATACAACGCACTACCAAAATTAACCCTGTGAGCGCAAGATCACGAATCGCACTTGAAATTGAGAAGGAGCCCGATGAGATCGGTGATGGTTTCACAAGATTTCGCGAAGAAAAACCTTCGAGAGCTGAGTTAGAGTATACACAGGATATTCCAGCAGTATTCACGGACCCAACTGTAATGGAACAGTATTATTTAACACTTGATCAGCAACAAAATAACCATCAGAACATGGCGTGGTTGACTCCGCCGCAGCTGCCTCCGCACTTAGAAAACGTGCCGCTGAATAGTTACTCCAGCTCTCAGGCGGATAGCAATGAGAACACATCTGGTGCATTACCAATCCCCAATCATGTCGTCCTGAACCATTTGGCCACAAGTAGTATCAAACACAATACGCTATGTGTCGCCTCCATTGTTAGATATAAGAGGAAGTATGTCACCCAGATCCTATACGCCCCTTTACAGTAAGTATTCTTCAACACTTATAGAATGTATAGCAGTAATTCCAACTCCACAAGCTGAGCGTGACGATTAGCAATATGGAAAAATCACTGACCATTGAGGATTTCATTCAGGGCATTCTGATCCGTATTATAGTCACTATAAACGCATATTTGTAACCCGGCTTTCGTATTCTTTATACGCGTCAAAGCGATTCATTCATCTATTGAAAATGGTGGCAAGCTTTTTGCATTAATATTCAATCATGATGTGAAAAAATAGTTGAAAAGGGTAAGAGAGCTATCTTTTGATCGATTATTACGATCAATTTTAATTTAGTTAGTCATGGAGGAGTTGAATATTGATTTTGGCTTGTTCAAAAGGAGAATCACTTCCCTTCATTCTCAATACCCCAGTTTTGAAAATTCGCCAAATTCTTTGTTATTTGTGTTTGGTTCTTCGAACGAGGAAAACCCTTATCAAAAGACTACAATTTTGCACAATTGGCTTTTAAGCTATGAGTTTCGTGCAACGTTGATCGCATTCTTACCGGAAAAGATTGTGATTATAACTAGTGCGGCTAAGGCAAAGCATTTGGAGA
Organism: Zygotorulaspora chibaensis; assembly: GCA_030565665.1. Classification (NCBI taxonomy): domain Eukaryota; kingdom Fungi; phylum Ascomycota; class Saccharomycetes; order Saccharomycetales; family Saccharomycetaceae; genus Zygotorulaspora; species Zygotorulaspora chibaensis. The sequence continues at coordinate 36,372 of JAJMCM010000028.1, read as the reverse complement.
AGGCTGCCGAGCTTTTCAAAGATGAAAAGCTCGAGCTAGAAGTGTGGGAAAGAAATAGCAAGGAGCCTGAACATAACAAAAAATTATTCCTGGATGTAATTGAGTTGATCAAACAAGCTGGCAAAAATGTTGGTACACCTGAAAAAAACTCGTACCAGGGTAAGTTTATGACTGAATGGAATCCGTTGTGGGAAGAAGCCGTGAAGATTAATGACCTCAAACTCTTTGACATCTCTTCGGGATTATCTGATGTGTGGGAAGTCAAGGATGAAGTCGAACAAAAGTTTATTGCTGTGGCCAGCAGAGCATCGGATAAATTTATGGATTATTTGGCTGACGAAATGGTAAACGCAGTCGATGAAGATCTTAAGATCACCAATGCGAAACTTTCCGATAAAGTTGAAAATAAAATTGATGACATGAAATTTTTGAAGAAGATCACTCCTGATTTAGCCGGATTGTGTCCCGAGGAACATAAATTTAACATAGATCTGTTGGATTGGACCTATTCTCCGATTATACAGTCAGGTAATAAATTCGATTTGAAGGTCTCAGCACGCTCCAACACTGATCAATTACAAGGTAACGGGTGTATTTTGGCTTCGTGCGGTATTCGTTACAATAATTATTGTTCGAATGTTACAAGAACATTCTTAATTGATCCTTCTGAGGAGATGGTAAACAACTACGATTTCATGTTAGATTTGCAAAATGAAATCATCAAAAACCAACTGAAAGTTGGTCGTGTAGTGAAAGATGTTTATGAAGGAGTGGTTGAATTTGTTCAGAAAGTAAGACCAGATCTAGTGGGAAACTTAACAAAAAATATCGGATCATTAATTGGTTTAGAATTCCGAGATTCTAGCTTCATCTTGAACGCGAAGAATGAAACTCGTAAAATTAAAGCAGGGGACTGCTTCAACATTTCTTTCGGCTTCAATAACTTAAAAGATTCTAAAACAGGTCAAAACTATGCTCTGCAACAAGCGGACACTATTTTGCTTCCTTTGACAGGAACCGAGGACCCTAAAATTTTGACTGAATGTGCAAAATCAAAAGCACAGATATCATTTTATTTCAATAACGAGGAAGAAGAAGTAGAGAAAAAGAAGAAGCCAAACAAACCAGTCAAGCCAGAGCCAAATTCTAAAATTTTGAAAACCAAACTGCGTGGTGATGCCCGCGGTGAATCTATGGAGACTCAGAAGGAACAAATCAGAAAAGAAAATCAGCGAAAGCTGCACGAAAAGTTGCAAAAAGATGGTCTGCTAAGGTTTAGTGCAGCAGATGCTACTGGAGCCGACAGCGAACCTCGCCAATATTTTAAGAAGTATGAATCCTACGTCCGTGACTCGCAAATTCCAACTAACGTCAGAGATCTCAGAATACATGTTGATTGGAAGAGCCAAACTATAATTTTGCCAATTTATGGTAGACCTGTTCCGTTTCACGTAAACTCGTACAAGAATGGCTCTAAAAATGAAGAAGGAGAGTATACATACTTACGTTTGAACTTTCACTCACCTGGTTCTGGTGGTATATCGAAAAAGGTGGAAGAATTGCCATATGAAGATTCTCCCGATAATCAGTTTTTCCGTTCCATTACTTTAAGATCTAAGGATGGGGACCGTATGAGTGACGCTTTCAAACAGATAACAGATTTAAAGAAGGAGTCTACAAAACGTGATCAAGAGCGTAAAGTTCTTGCTGATGTTGTCCAACAGGACAAGCTGATCGAAAATAGGTCTGGAAGGACAAAAAGACTGGATCAAATATTTGTCAGACCTAGTCCTGACAGTAAGCGTGTACCTAGTACAGTGTTCATTCATGAAAACGGTATAAGGTACCAGTCTCCGTTGAGAACAGATAGTAGGATAGACATTCTCTTTTCTAACATCAAAAATATATTTTTCCAATCCTGTAAAGGGGAGCTGATAGTTATCATTCATATTCATTTGAAGAACCCTATTTTGATGGGCAAAAAGAAAATACAGGATGTTCAATTTTACCGTGAAGCCTCCGACGTTACGGTTGATGAAACGAGTACTGGCAGAAAATCTCAGATGAAATTCAGAAGATACGGTGACGAAGACGAATTGGAACAGGAACAGGAAGAAAGAAGAAAACGTGCCGCTCTGGATAAAGAATTCAAGTACTTTGCTGATGCTATCGCTGAAGCGTCTAATGGCTTGCTGACAGTCGAGAGCACCTTCAGGGATTTGGGATTTCAGGGTGTTCCAAGTAGATCAGCTGTCTTTTGTATGCCAACTACGGACTGTCTGGTGCAATTGGTGGAGCCCCCCTTTTTGGTTATTAACCTGGAAGAAGTCGAAATTTGTATTTTAGAAAGGGTTCAATTCGGTCTGAAGAATTTTGATATGGTATTTGTATACAAGGATTTCAACAAGCCAGTCACACATGTGAACACCGTTCCCATTGAATCCTTGGATTTCTTGAAACAATGGCTTACTGATATGGATATCCCATACACTGTTTCTTCTATCAATTTAAACTGGAGTACTATTATGAAATCTCTCCAAGAAGATCCGCATCAATTCTTTTTAGATGGTGGTTGGACTTTCTTGGCCACAGGCTCTGACGATGAGGCTTCAGATGAAAGTGAAGAAGAAATTAGTGAATACGAAGCTTCCGAAGAGGAACCCTCAGACGAAAGCGCTTTCTCAGAAGAAGAGGCCAATTCAGATGAAGAGTTCAGTGATGAAGGTAGCGAAGATTTTAGTGGCGGCGGCGAAAGTGAAGATGGCGAGGACTGGGATGAACTGGAAAAGAAAGCTGCAAAAGCTGATAGGGTGAGCACTTACAAGGAGTAGATTACTTCTGTGCGTTGTATATAATCATAATTTGAACACTTTCTTTAAAACTATCTAATTGTTGTAAAACTCTAAAAAATACATAAATGATCAAAATATGCTACATGAAGAAAGCTTGATCACTAATCTACCATCAAGCTTAATAATTGATTAAAAAAGTCCCCCATCGTGTCCCCTCAAACCAGTTGGAAGCCTTTTAACAATTACCTATTTCTCTAAAAACCAGTTTGCTGTAACCCCATTGCACCATTGGTCAACATTAGAGGTTGTCCAGATTCTGATTCATCAGATTCGTCAGATTTCGCAGCGAGGCGTTGCGAAATCTTCTGTAGAGTATCATTCTGCTCTTTCTTTACTGAAATCTCGTAGGGTTTGGTGTAATCCTCCAAGGAGTGCAACCAAGAAATCTCCAAAACGAACTCATATCTTACCAAATTATAAGCTGTGTACAACAAGGCAACAAATGCTTCCTTGTTATCAATTTCCACAAAGTAGCTTAGTAGATCTTCTACAACTTTCGTGTCTTTTGAAATTGCTGCTGTTTCGATAGATTCCTTCCATAATTTTTCCTCCTTCAAAATAGCTAAACTCTTACCCCATTTCTTGTTTCTGCGGTAAAGAAGTGCAGCTATTTTCTTGAAGAAAATCAAATCGTGAGTTTCCAGACGAGCTGCCAGTCCAAGTTGATCAAACTTATCATAGGAATCTACCGCAGATTGCAGAGCTTTATAATCTTCCTCCTCGATCATTAGGTCGTGGTAAGCTTGGTTAACGATAGAGTTATTTTTGGGCAAAACATTGATTAAGAATGGCTTGATCAATGGCAAATTATCGGATTTTGAAAAAATCTTTACAGTTCTTGGGATGTCCAATCTTGGTGTTAATACTGTCAACAAATCAATCAACAATGAAGGATGCTCTGTCACATAAAAGTTTATGGCTTTGTAATAAATCTCCAAATTTGAGACCTTGACGATAACTTCTTTGAAATATGTATGGTCTAAACCCTTTGAAGATTTGTCGATCATGGTCAACGCAGCATTATCCCATTCGTCATAGTGAGCATATAAGAATACAAGTTCGTTCCAAAGATGAGCTTGCTCAATGGCTTTAATAACTTTTGGAATATTGATTCTGGACCAGAACAACTTCAAGTGTTCATATGTCTTAGCAGGCTCGTACTTGGAATACAAGATTGCCAGTTCAGTGAACATACCCATGTGAGCTCTTTCCAAACCCAAGCCAGCTTCGAATAGAGAGATAAGTTCTTCGAAATATCCCTTGGATTCATACTTTTCGACAAGTTCATCCAATTCTTCAGCATGTACAATCAAGTTCAAGCCACAAATTTGAGCTAATCTGAACTCTCTTTTATCAATACAGGCATCGTTAACAAGTTTCCAAACTCTTATGTTGGATGCCTTTCTTGCAGTATCGACGGCGGCTTGATAATCATCTAAGTAAACTAATGTTGACGCCAGCTTGGAATAGTTGGAAACGCTAAAATAACATAACTTGGCAGCCTTATAATTCTTAGACTCGAATAGCTTATCACCGACAGCTTCTAAATTGGCAACATTGGAGCTGGATAGCATATTTTCGATCTCATGAATCTTCCCCAAAGCAGCGTAAGCCAAAATTAATGAACCATCAATTTTAGGCTCTTTTAGAGATCTTCTCGACATTGTCAAATAAGGAATCAATTCTTCAACATTCCCAGATTGCTGAGCAATGTCAATTACATTTTCGTAATTCGAAGCATCTTGAGCCTTGATGTATGATTCAAGAGCATCGGGGATACGCATTCCATCCAATTGGGCAGTACCTAATTGAGACCATAAACTGGAGTCATTTATTTTTTCAACGTACGTCTGTGCTCTATCCAGGGACATGACATTCTCGATCAATACTTTCAAAGCTTTGCTATGCATTTGGTGCTTATCATAAATTTCAAATGCTGCCTCATTTAAGCCATGCTCGATACATAATGGAGCAATTTCATCAGCATCATAATTTTCCAGTTTGTCAATATAGGATTCGACCTTGCTCGGTTCATATTTGATTGCGGAGAGAAGGAGGAGACCCTGCAAAGCAATATTGTCGCTAAATGGAGATGGTTCCAAAATGATTTTTTCCAATAACTCAATCAATTCCAATTTTAATCCATTATTCATGAAAGCTTGAACGGCAAGCGAAACAGGTTCTGGATCAGTCAGTTCTGGAATTCCAACTGCTATAACTGCCTCAACTAATTGCTTTCTGTGGCTATTATCAGAATCTAGAACTGCATTCCATAATTGCGGATCAGAACGTTTTAGTAGGTACCTTGCTTGATATTTGTACATGCTGTTCTCATTTGTAATCCTAATAAGTTCTTCGTCATTAGAGCCTTTTTCGTAGGCGATGTAAGCCAAATAAGGGTCTCTCTTTTCACAGTATCGACCAACATTGACCGTATCATACTTGTCGTTTTCCTTCAAAAATTTCTCTGGGGCATTATTAGAGTCGATATAAATCTTGGCAAGGGCATTGTAAACACCTTGATCTTGGCTGCCTTGGGCTAGAGTTTGCTCAAGGAAAGGCAATAATAGTTTTAATCTGTTTCTCTTTTCAACTTCGGTGGTCAATTCATCGATAGATACTTGGCCCAAGACAGACTGCAGCAGTCCTTTTATGAAAGTCTCATCACAATCAACGTCTAGTAACGCGCCGACAACTTGAGGCGTCTTAGAAGGATTGACCTGCTGGACGTATGCTTCGATAAATTTCATATTTTGAGTCTTGTAGAGGTAAAGAATTAATTCATGAACAAAGTTGAAACGATCACAAACGATGATCAACGGAATTTGGTCTTCCAAATTGGCATCTTTTAGGAAATTTTTCACTCTTTCAGGATCATAAATTGTGTTGTCCTTAACGATCCTTTCGATTTCTTTATATTGTTTCATTTTGGCAGCCGCTTCGATGTATTTGTAAACAACATCCTTATCTTCGGTTAAATTAACTAAAGATGCCAAGTAATAGTATAACCCTTCAGTTGCCTTGTATTCTTCAAACAATTTAATTAGGACCGCAGGACCAATCAAATCTGAGAACTTTGTGGCAACTTGAACAACAATTTGAATGTTGGCTTGTAAATTATTATCCAATAGTGTTTTTAAACAAGCTAAAGTTTGTTCAACGTTCAGTTTGCCGAAAAATGCGACCAGCCAGTCAACTGGTAAAGCATTGGTGTGGACAATACATCTTTTGATATCTTTAATATCAGTATAGTTTTCTAACGCTCTTTGATATAGGCCAGCCTTTTCAGCTAATGAAGCAATAGTTGGCTTATCATAGTGAGAAAATATGTTATTGCCCAAGATAGCATCTGCTACTTGTGGAGCATGTAGTAAATTAACTTCAAGAACACGCGTCTGTAAATGACCTTGTTCGGGAGTGTCACTTTTCAAGGCATCCAACAACAAAGAAGTACCTTGTTGAATATGATTCTGAGAAAAAAATAAATCAGCAATTTTTTCAATTTCTAACTGCGAAGAAGTTTCAGGGTTTTGCAACAACGAAATTGCAAATTCAGAAGCTCTATCTGGACTTGATCTAATTAGAGATGAAATCAAAACAAGAAAGTTTGCTTGGTAATTAACTTTTTGACAATATGGTATAATTTTTTCAAATTGTTGTAATTCAGCCAAACAAGAAACTACCTTCCCATGCGCATTGCATCTTAGGTAACATGCTAATGCTAAGGTAGTATCAAATGGTTTAACAATATCTCCTAGTTCTTCAGAGCATTCCAATTTATCCTCTTTCAACCATTTCTCGAATAATTGCTTCCTGTCTTGCTGTAAAACAGGTCTTGCTAATTCAATAGTTTCGTCTTTGTTTAGTTTACCCTTGTCTAATAAGGTTGAGAAATATAATAAAATTGGTGAGATTGCACCGGGAGCGGCTTGAACATTTTTCAATCTATTGATTGTGTTCTGATTCCTCAGCTGATTCGAGGAAGCGGCGATCTTTGCAGCATTTGCGTAATCACCTTGATTTAATAATGAATCAAATTGTTTTTGAAACAGCTCATCTGCACCAGGTAACCCACCTCTGGAGGCCACCGTTAAAGCCAACGAGACATTAGATAGTTTGTTTAAAATGTAGGAAACAATCTGCGACGTTGAAATTTCAACTGCTAAGACTTGACCTTTCTTGTTGATACAAGCAATACCATTTTTGCTGTCATATGAAGTTGCAGTGAAAACTGACTCTGCCGTAATTCTGTTAACAAAGAGATTGGTACCTGTTTCCAACTCATAGAGATGAATGAAACCATATTTTGTTAGAAGATAAATAACACCATACTTTTCGGAAATTTGAATAGCAATTGGGAAATCGTTAGTTGCATCCGGTGGGAAAAAAATGTCCACAGTTTTCTTTTGATATTGAATAGGTAATGAACCGTCATGATCAATTTCAATGATTCTTAATTCACCTGCACCGGAGGTAACGTTTCTATTACCAGTAACAAATATTTGAAGAGGAGAATTGTTACCATCCAACAGAATGTTGGAAAAAATAGCAACGTGACCGTCAATAGCTTGTGAAATGTTACGATTTTTGGAATACAGTTGAATCTTGCCCGCGATCCTGCCATTTTCCTGAAGGATACCAACAACGGCAAACCAGTCAAGTTTCTTATTGCTCACGAAATTAATGATTTGGGTGTTATTGAGACTAGCATGTCTTTGTGTTAATAATTGAGGTTTACCGTTGACATTATTATCGAAAACGTTGCAAATCTGAATCGATCTGGCGGTAACAAACCCCAGATTGCTTTCGTCAAGCCACTTCCAAAACAACACGGGCTCGTCTAGAGTAAATGATTTCAATTTAGTCTTTGTGTCTAAATTAAAGATTTGGACGATGGTACCATTAGCTCTAACAGATATAACCATTTGTGACGGATGCATTATAGCAGAGTCACCACCCATGTTTTTTCTCGTAACCTGGTTACCATTGGCCAAGTCAACGATTGCAACAGAGTTATTACCATCTTGGGTCTCTCTAACAGTAACATAACGATCACTTTCAAACGTGGTTGATCTAAAATCAAGGGATTGAGGGGAAATTCCTAATGATGTTAAATCTGCCAGTTCAGTAAACTCAATCGGAAGATCACTCATTTCTTAAAGAAAACAACGCAATTGTATCAATTGACCCAGAATTGTACACGCTAACTTGGTAAGTGTTGCTTTCTGAAAATCTCCGTAACTCGCGTTTCCTTACCTATGAATGTCAATTGGAAGGTCTAAGGTAGCTTCAATCTCTCGAGAGAGGCAAAACCTCTTCACCCGGCATTCATCACATCGAACGACTGGCTAAAAAGGGGCTAGCTAGTGAAAATCCAAGGTAGGGTAATCGCGCATGCCACTTCGGGTAACTGGATTTTTCTTTTGCTTCTCGTCACGAAATGAAAAGAAAGACCAGATACGATGTTGAATAGATCATTACCTAGGACCGTCGACATCCTGCCTCGTATGATCGTCACTGTAGCCACCGTGCGTTTCTAGCTCTGTTTGGCAACGCCTCATCTTTAAACTAGCGTTGAAAAGTAAGCTTGGAAGCTTGAATCCGAGCTTGCTCACATCTTGCAAACCTTGTTGCATAGCATCCTATTGCTGATCCAAATTGACAGATCGAAAGCGGAGCAAACGTTCTCCCAGATAATCAGTCTCCTCGGTTTCTAGATACAATTGCCGCCGAGGTCAAGCGTTATGAACTCGCTCCACCTTACAAGTTTTTAAGTTGAGCAGTTAGGGGCTGGGTAACATGCTTACTCCAATCCGCTTTTGTGGTGTGCATCCCTCGCCTCGCATCCCTCGTCCCCTCGTCGGGCATAGGCTCGGAAAATATATTACGCCCGGTAAAGGGATCATAGAGTAAATTCAAACCCCGAAACCATCCTCAAAGACGTCAGAGAGCGTGATGAATTGAAGGCGGCTGTTGGGGTAATGTTTCAGTATTTAGATCATGGTTATATAAGCACGGAGTAAGAGTGTCAAGGCGTCCATTTGGATGGTATACTTTGCAAGTTTTATGAAGAGAACAAAGGCAGAATGACCAGAAGTTCCACTATTGAGAACAATTCTACGGTGCTGAACCCACAGAAGTTCATTCAACATGAGCGCGCACAATCGAAGCTAAAGATTGGAGAAATTAATACCTTTTTGGAAAATACTCCAAGCAGGCGCGATCTGACACACTCTTTGATTGACGAGATATGTAATGACCCGGTTTTGAAAACTGATACAGATTACTATGATCAAACGAAAGATAAACAGCGCTTAGAGACGGCGAAGAAAATTGCAAGGTTGTCTCTTTACATGGAGAATGACATTAAGACGGTTAGAAGTCATTTTCGTAACACGGACTTGATCAAGGATTTGCAGAATGATGTTGAGCATAAATTACCTAGTTTGAGCAACGAAGATCTCTCTATTTTCGACAAGAGGTTGTCTTTGATTTCCAACATTGATCCTCAGTTGGGCACCCGAGTTGGTGTGCATTTGGGACTCTTCAGCAACTGTATCAAAGGCAATGGAACTGATGAGCAGATTCACTATTGGCTACAAGAGCGAGGGACGCTTTTCATCAAGGGAATATATGGATGTTTTGCGATGACCGAACTGGGGCATGGCTCTAACGTAGCTCAGCTTCAGACTAGAGCAACCTATGATGCCAAAAGTGACACTTTCTGTATAAACACACCGGATTTGACTGCCACAAAATGGTGGATTGGTGGAGCAGCTCACTCGGCAACTCATGCTACTGTGTATGCACGGTTGATTGTAGAAGGAAAAGATTACGGCGTTAAGACCTTCGTTGTTCCATTGAGGGATCCTGCCACTTTTCAACTTTTACCTGGTGTTTCTATCGGAGATATTGGGGCTAAGATGGGTCGTGATGGCATTGATAATGGTTGGATTCAATTCAGAAATGTAAAGATTCCTCGAGAATTCATGTTGAGCAGATTCACCAGGGTTTTGCGTGCCAGGGACGGCTGTGTATCCGTGAAGACAGAACCACAATTGGATTCAATATCAGGTTATAGCGCTTTATTGAATGGGAGAGTCAACATGGTAATGGATTCATTCAGATTTGGCTCAAAATTTGTCACCATTGCAACTCGTTATGCGGTTGGAAGACAACAGTTTGCTCCTAGCAAAGATCAGCAAGAAGCTCAGTTGATCGACTATCCACTGCATCAGTATCGTGTTCTGCCGCAAATCTCAATCGCATATTTAATTTCACCGGTTGCGTTTAAATTGATGGATACGTACTATTCGACGTTGAGCGAGTTATACAAAGTTTCACCTAGTGATAAGTCTGCTCTGGTAAGAGTCAGTCAAAAGTTGAAAAATCTTTTTATTGATAGTGCCAGTTTAAAAGCAACCAATACTTGGCTAGTTTCACAATTGATCGATGAACTAAGGCAAAGTTGCGGTGGTCATGGCTATTCCCAATATAATGCATTTGGTAAGGGCTACAACGATTGGGTTGTTCAATGTACCTGGGAAGGGGATAACAACATATTGTCGCTAACTTCCGCAAAGTCTATACTGAAGAAGTTTGTGGATTCTGGTACCCGTGGTAAATTCGACGAGGAATTAGACGAAGAGTCATTCAGTTACTTGAAGCCAAGTTTTCTCCGCTCCGTAATTATGGGAGGCGAGCAAGCAGAATTGAATGAGTTGACAGATTATTATCAAGTTTGGGCGATCGCTTTAGTTCAGTTGTTAAATCATATTGCAAGGTTAATTGAGAGAACGAAAAAAATTGATGGCGTTTCGAAATTGTTGACCATGGTTTCAAAGTTCCACGCATTACATGCTATGTTGAAGACGTATCATGATAAATTGAATTCGGAATCAGAATCTTACATCAGTGATGAAAACACCAAAAGTGTAATGTGGGATATCTTCAAGTTATTTTCATTATACTTTATCGACAAGCATTCTGGTGAATTTCAACAGTTTAAGATTTTCACACCGGATCAAATCTCACAGGATGTTCAACCTCAACTGTTGGCAATTTTGCCAAACCTAAGAAAGGAGTGTATTGCATTAACTGACTCCTTCAAGTACCCCGATTCAATGTTAAATGCCCCTATCGGCTATTACGACGGTGACATCTATAACAATTATTTCAACGAAGTAATTAAAAATAATCCTGTAGAGCCCGATGGCGCAGGAAAACCGGTCTACCATGAGCTGTTAAGTTCGATGTTGAAGAGAGGGTTTGAGTTTGATGAAAGGTTAGGTGGAGCTGCTAAGACCGAAATTCTAGCAAGGTTGGCCAAATAAAATTGATGTTATGTTCACAACATTAACATATAGCATATATTTGAATAGTTTATTAGTATTTAAAGCAATGAATTGATGATTAAAATGACAGCATCGACTCTTTATCACTTTGAATGGCAAATTGATTCCCATGGCATTCTGCTTACTATTTTCATATGCTGTTTGGTTTGGGCCCCGCCCGATCCGCTAAAAATTGCAAAAGACATCAAAACCAGAACACCAATTGGTCCCTGTATAAAACTTTCTTGCGAAACTGACTGTTTAAAGGGGATATTCATTCTGAACCGGTTAAATCTTGACAGTCTTGCTCCGCTAATCAATCAAACTTCAAAGTCTTCAAAATTGAATGAGTGACATAAGGAGTAGAAGTAGCGATCAGACAAAGATGGCACAGGAAGAACACTCACAAGAGCATCCACAGCATTCACAGGAAAGTGTATTCAGTGATGATGACGGTGATGACGTCTCGCATAGAACGATCAGCAGAAGAGCTTCCAGTATCTTTTCATTGACAGCAACTGAATTGGAGCCACCGAATGAGACGGATATCGAAAAGTTCACCAGTGATTTATACCATTTTAGCATGATTAGAAATCTACATCTAGCAGATTTTATTACGATGCTAAACGGGTTTTCTGGGTTTTATTCCATTGTGAGTTGTTTGAGATTCTGTTCGACTAACAAACCTCATTATGTTCAAAGAGCTCACTTTTTCATTTTCTTGGGAATGTGCTTCGACTTCTTTGATGGTAGAGTTGCCCGTTTAAGAAATAGATCATCATTGATGGGTCAAGAACTAGACTCCTTAGCAGATTTGGTCTCATTTGGAGTTGCACCTGCTTCGATTGCTTTTGCCATTGGTTTTCAGACCACTTTAGACGTGTTGGTGCTTTCGTTTTTCGTCCTTGCCGGATTAGCAAGATTAGCAAGATTTAATGTCACAGTCGCTCAATTACCAAAAGATAATGGGGGGAAATCGAAGTACTTTGAAGGTTTACCAATGCCAACAACTTTAGCACTAGTTTTGGGTATGGCCATTTTGGTAAGAAAAGGCCTTATTATCGACAATATTCCATTTGGTATTTACAGAGAAGGTTTGTTTCTCGAGGTTCACCCAATTGTTGGGGTTTTCTTTTTGCATGGCTGTGGTATGATTTCCAAGAGCTTGAAAATCCCAAAACCTTGAATGTCATCAGGTCCTTTTATTATTACTTATATCATTATCCTATATCAAATACATAAATATAAGATGTCGAGCTTTCCTAAAACAATGAATTTCATAAAAAGGATTTACTGATTCAAAACAATGAAAGGTCAAGAGTTGCCTATGCTGATGAATTTCTGTATCTTCTAGTGGTCTTGATTGGCGTACAGAAAGAACAAAACAAAAAATATGTGCCATCCCCTGGAATCGAACCTGGGTTTCTTCTGCCACAAAGAAGTGTACTAACCACTATACTAGGATGGCATGTTTGATATGTTAACTCTGCAACGTATTTTGGTATAGACTCGCTAGAAACAGGCTCCAAGGCACACCGAGCTCTGTTTGAGCTACACTTTTCGTGGATCGGATAAGCTTGTGACAGGCCGTGAACATAGCCGCTTTTGCTCAAAAATAACAATTCGGTTATAGCAGCTACTTTGTTATTATTGAACATTGCTTAGCTACTTGATTATTGTCCCTGCAGTTCTATTTTTTTGCTTAATCAGCATTTCCTTTGCGTCCAGTCGAACACAACGGGACATATTTACAAGCATTGGCTAGTCATACATAGATTGCGTAGCCACGTATGGTGAGAAAGCCGAAGTGTTTATAGACAATTTCGGTCAACTGACTATGCAACCAGCCAACAACAGGTCACACGATCCATTTGACCATAATGTTCCATATGTAACACGTCTTGGTGTGGTAGGTAACATTTCCTGTGCAATATGACACAATAACTGGGGTCTCATAATGGCAGTATAATAGATGACACTGTGTATGCGAACAGAGGAATACGAGGGATGGCTGAGCTAGTTTATGAAGTATTAATCGGATATTTGGTATTCAGGTCTGCCTTCGGTAACACTAAGCATTCTGGACATCTAGGGGTTAACGATTATGAGAACAATGTAATGCAGGCGGCGAGATATACAGTGTGGTAACTTGTGCCGATAGTTGCCAAAACATGCAATCCACACAGATATGGAAATCTATGGATTTCCATGATTGTGGAGATAGCGGCTCTACCATGTTGAAAGAGATGTTCCTCAACGGAATTGTCGATACCGTTGTTGTGGGACATTGCTTAGTTAATTGGCAGTATTGCCAATATTTATACCTGCAGAAACGCGCATATTGAATCATAACACATTCATTTGTTGTTCCGGTAGAATACGTGGTGTGCCACTTTGACTAACATTGTGCAACCATAGATTTCTTATTGGTAAGATTTCTCACAATTCGTTATCGACCGTTATGGTTTTACTCTTTTCGCTCAATACTTTGTGGCGGGGGGTTCATTCTTACCTTGCCTATTTGATAATTCACTGTGTCATTAAGAAAGGTACTATTTTACAAATTTTTTCTCGATTCTAAAATATCGTCTTCACTTCTGATAATAGCTACCTTCATTCTGTTGAAGAGGTATTCTAGATCCCTTTTTAATGAGCGATACGTGGTAATAAGCAGTGCTGTGACAGCAAATGCAACTAAATACTTAACCACGTGACACATATGCTAATATTCTCTTTTAATTCAGGGAGCTTGAGCCATGAACTGTTGTATCTTATTCAGTAGTAGTCATTTTTAACAGAACGAACATATTAAATCAAACGTGAGAAACTGTTGGCTGGGCTGCTGTGAAACGGCGGCATTTTTTTCCTACTTAAGCGTTTTTCTACTTCAGCTATTGACGATTGTGCATATTGTTGGACATTTAATGTTTTGCTGGGACACTCCATCAATCGGCAAATCATAAAAAATGTCTACTCGAATAAATTACCTAAAGTGTCGTTTTAAAAAGATAGCGTAAAATAATATCTGTTTAATATCGTGGAATGTTCCATCTACTTATGTATTAACTAATATTATATTCTGTTTATCCACCAGTACGGAACAAGAATAAGTGACAGTGTGAAATTACATTGTAGTGCTAATTGAGTTCAAACATCGTATTTAAGAAATAGCTGAGAAATTCTAATAGCCCTGGAAATTGCAGTAGCTGACTTGAAATGAAGTCTTAGATCTACATCTCAGCTTGCAACATAGATATGGTGTGACCATATCTATAATCAACTTACTGATGCATATAGCAGAGATATCCCATTGAATGTTTGTTTTTAGGTTATGTTTATATCGTAGTGATACAAGGCCAAACCCTGGAATAATCAAGCTTATGAATTCTAGATGGATTGAAAAATCCGAATCCAATATATATTCACTGTGTTCTTCTCCGCTCCCATAATATTCATTTATATGTACATACATATGAGATTCTTCTCACGAGAGGCACGTTCCTACCATACCTTTCATTCAGCTATTTAGAATGTATACCGGCATGGATTGCATTCCAAGCGATGAAGTCCCCCAACCCGAAATACCCAGCGACTTCTTCGAAGAAATACTCAGTTGACCATAGTACTGCATTAGAAAAGGTAGCATATTTGAGGAATCATCTGGCGAATTAACCTTAATATAAATAAGTTTTACAAATCATCGAGTTCAAATGATTCTTCTAAATCTGTACTTGGGACACTGGTATAAGACCCTTTACTTTTTGGTTTACTTCCTGCAGTGTTTGGCCTGCTTAATTCTTGATCAACGTCGAACTCTACACCACCTTCCAAATCATCAGCCCAAGAAACAGTTTTGTTTTGATCATGTCTGCGACTAGAATTCATCATGATAGCTCGTACACCAGACCTAAATTTCTTACGGTAGATGTAATAAACAATGGCACACATTAATGCCACGGTCATAGTTCCAACTAGGATATTCTTGTTTTTTTTATGAACTTTCCTGGCATCTTCTTCCGTATTTGTCTCCTCATCACTTTCGCTTCCATCGTCGCCATCCTCTTCTTCACTATCGCCTTCTTCTTCGTCCTCATCGCTGTCATGCCCGCTCTTTTCATCCTTGTCTTCATCCGCTTCATCACGATCATCGTCAGCGTAGTCATCATAATCATCATAATCATCATACTCTTCCCCGTCCTTGTTACCATCATTATCCTCATCGCTAAAAGGACTCAATTCATTGGTGCTTATCAGAACGTTTTTGCCGTTGATGATCTCAAGCGCAACGTCGTTTAAATAAATATCCAAAATTCCTCTGCTTATCATACTCTTATCATTTGAAACCATATGAGAGGCATTGTACACGCTGATGAACGTCATGTTGCCCTCATAAAAGATATAGCCTGCCGGTTCGTAGGAGTCGTTTATAACATCGTTGAACAACCAATCGTAGTACTCTGCATTTTCAGTGAAACCCTTTTGATCGCCCCAGGCCAGATTATCTATGGTATCAAGGATCCCTCTAGTATTACAAATCAAATCATGATCACCGTTGAACAAAATGATATCTGTACCTGATTCTAATATAGCAGGAAGTAGATGAATAGAAGGCCTCGATCTAGGATTTTTTAGTGATGTTAAGACACCATCATTGCATTCCCTCCATCTTGGAACGTCCTCGGTTCGAACATTTAGCGCCTCTAATACACCAGGAGTACTGAAAAATTTGGATATGGTGAAAACATCTTTGGGCCAATTCATTCCACAAGATGGGTAGCTGTCTCTCAGAGTATAGTCATATACATTCAAGCAAACCTCGTCAGGAGGCGTACCTGGAGAAACGTCTTTCGTATACTCCAGAAGCAAACGAATAATGGCGTCGCATTCTCCGTATGTAAATTCTTGCGTAAGCTCCGAATCATGAGAGTTGATAACGTTTTGGCAGTCTTCATGGGCTTTTAACAAATTTGAGAAATAGGGATTGCTCTCATTAATTAAATTTCTCTCCTTTGCAAAGGGCAAATAGGAAAGAGACTGAGCGTTCGGATCTATCCAGCCATTCCCAATAAGTAAGGCCTTTAGATTATATTTGGAGTAATCATCTTCTAATTGATCATTGCGTTTTAATATAGCATCTGCAAAAAAGGGAATATACTGCCCCGCGTAACTTTCCCCGGCCAATATCAAATCTTTATATATATCTTCAGGAAACGATTGGAAATAAGAGTCTAGGAACTGCATGAAATGCTCGGTAATGACATCTAAATCATCATCATAAATTTGGGGCCCAGTTTTGTTCGCGAATGAAAATCCAGTGTTAACAGGTTGGTCCACATACACAGTATCGGCTCTTGTGAACCACGCACCTTCGTTGATAGTAGCCTTACCATCATCATCAATTCTTATCGGGCCGTTTTCGGCTAGCGCGCCATCCATGGACGAACATCCTGGTCCTCCATTCAACCATATAACCAATGGTTTATCCTCGTTGTTGTTACGCTTCTCTACGAATTTCCAAAAAAAATAATGAATGGCATCTTCGTTATTCGTAAGAGGAATATGACCTGCATACATCTCTGGTATCAAAGTACTGTCATCTGAAGACAATCCTGGGATTAGTTCAGATGGCACATAGTAATCATTAGCAGTCAAAACAGCTGCTGCTGCGGCGGCGAAAAAGCTCAGCAAGGCTGTTGTCTCAACTAGCAAAGCAGACCACTGGACCATTGTACCAGAATTTCAACGAGTGTCAATGCGGACCACCTTTATGCGACAACCAAAAGAACGACTCTTACCGGAATAAGACAAAAAAGGCAAAAAGATCAAAAAAGATCAATAAACCGGCTAATGTTAAGCTCTATCCCGTGGATTCAATGCTTCCAGTATAAAGAATATCAATTTAAGGCAGCGCTTCGCTGAATTGGTCTGTTAGGAAGAAGATAACATGCTCCCGGCAGGAGAGTGCACTTGGAAGCTTCGGCCCTTTAAGTTGAAAAAATAACGGAAAAATAACAACATGAAAACGCGACAAAGAAAATAACGCCCGACGAAGGAGTACGAATGTATGCCCAATTCTACAATAAACAGTATATTCCAATGAAAGATCGTCGTAACGATGCTTCTTTAGCAGCATAACTCGTGAACCTAGTTTTCCAACATTCTTGACGGGTAAACCCTAGGGTCCTCGAAAGGATTGATTTCGCTCATCCTCCACCCGCTGCATGCAAAAACAACCCAAATGGTGATGGGACCGAGAACGAGAAGGGCCGCCCTCGAGAACTGCTCCCTGCAAGAAGGGTGTAGATCGCGCTCGTTTTAAACAAGGCATCGCCTTTGCAACCATTTAATATTGAGCCTCGACGAAAATTCTTCACAGCTTGTTCGCATTACCAAACATATAAAATGGCGGCAATATTCCCTCCTCAGCACAAATTATCCTCCTGTTTCGATAAGAACACACCAAGAATATCCCCTCGTTCAACTCACAATCAATAAGATGCACGCTGCTTTCCTTTTATTCGCTGCCCTAGTCTCCATCGTCTCTGCTGTTAGATTCGACATCAAGAACGCTACGTGTTCCAACCTACACGGTGTACGCTGTGGAACCTACGCCTTGAGAGTCGTTGGTACAAACGACACCTTCTTGGGTACCTCTACCTTTGTCGGTGCCGATGTGCTATCCACAGGCTCTGAGGACGCCTGGAGCAGATACCTGAACGAAGAAGCCAGATTCTTGGCTCCTTTGACTACCATTGGTACCAACGAAACTGCTAACTTCAAGCCAATGACCTTCACCACCAACAAAGACACCTGTAACATTCAATCCATCTCTGTCGGTATGATCGGATGGGCCAACACTGTCACCAGCGAAATCACCTTCAACGACTGGGCCTACACCGCCTACAACGTCTCTGCCCCAACTGCATTGGCCAACCAATTGATGAACTCCACCGCTGTCGGCGTCCAATGTGCTGAATGTTACCCAGGTTTCTTCACCACCCTACTGAACACACCAACCGTCAACATCTTCAACGCCGACGATGTCCTGCCTATATGGTGTTCTGCCTTGGAGTTTGAGCCTGTCTGCCCATATGTCGCAGGCATCTAAGCCCACCGGAAACAGCTCTCGATCTTCTAGCCCTTCCGCCCCCTATTTTCGTTCTTTAAGTATGTAGCATCTGTCTATACCCACGCCCGGTCGAGCCGTAGGCTCGACCTGCGTAATCCTGCTGAATCCAGCAGGAGCAAAAGCAAGATATTTCTGAATACAAAACACTCCAATTCTCCGATGTGAGGCGATGCCTTTGGGGCCAGGTTCCCCAAATATCCAATAGCCGCCGAAATCTCGCGCACCGCGTGACAGCTCCAAGCGGAGTACCCGTGCCGCCGTCCCTGAAACCAGACAAGTCCTCAGCAAAACTGTTCCTGCTCGTTTCAAAGCGCTCCATGGCGTCCCACCCTCCCTTGCATCGGCGCCCGTCAAAGTGCACCTTATGACTCTAACTATGACACCTTGCCGAGCCTCAAGGCCCTCTCCAGCGGCGCGTCGGACTCGCTGGAGAGCACAGCGTACGGTCGCTTTGGAGCCACAGCCCATGCACCGCACCGTGTGTGCGAGATCTCTTCTGGCTCACTGGCAGCGCCATCTTGATCTTGTGTCATGCTCGAACGGCGGCAATAGTCGGCAAGTTCTCCAGCACGCTCCGCCCAGACGGAACCGCAGCACCCGGTCGCTAGCCATCACAACAAACGGCTAAAGACGGCCGAAACGTTTTGTGCCGAGGTGTTCCAATCCGTGGAAAAGAAAAGCGTGCGGGCTCCCAAGATCAATGACTAATTTTTGATAGGCACCAAGATCAAGTCTTCTCTGGAAACTCAGGCAGCCGCGTATATAAAACAGGCGTCTGTTGGGGACTCACTAATTTTCATCTCGCTGGAACTTCGGATCGCGACAAAGTAAGCAAAAGGAAGCAGACACGCACGCAGCACGCCAACGCTAACGCAAACCCAAACACATACAAGAACACGAGCATGACCCTGCCAGACGCCAAAGACTTTTCGTACTTGTACTCTGAGGAGACAAAGGCGCGCAAGCCATCTCCACTGAAAACATGCATTCACTACTTCCAAGATCCAAATATCATTTTCTTGGGCGGCGGTCTGCCTCTGAGCGACTATTTCCCATGGGACAACCTGACGATGGACTCGCCATTGCCACCGTTCGCCAACGGTATCGGCGCACCGGTCACCGGCAGCAAGGACGACTCCATGAAGGTGTCCATCAAGAAGAAGGACCAGTCCGACGGCGACATCCCATTGGCCAGAGCGCTCCAGTACGGGTTCACCAACGGCCAGCCAGAGCTGATCAAGTTTCTCAAGGAGCACACCACCATCATCCACGACATGAAGTACGCTGACTGGGAAATCATTGCCACCACCGGTAACACAAACGCGTGGGAATCCACCTTGAGGGTTTTCTGTGACAAGGGTGACGTCATTCTCGGGGAAGCCTACTCTTTCTCATCGTCGCTAGCCTCTGCAGAGGCCCAGGGCGTGACCGTTTTCCCTGTTCCAATCGACGAACAAGGTATCATTCCGGAAAAGCTGGAGGCAATCTTAGACAACTGGAACACCGAAGCACCAAAGCCAAAACTTCTTTACACCATTCCAACGGGCCAGAACCCAACGGGCTCCTCGTTGGCCGATGACAGAAAGGAAGAGATCTACCGCATTGCACAGAAGCATGATTTCATCATTGTGGAAGATGAACCATACTATTTCCTGCAAATGGACCCCTACATCGAGGACATCAAGGAAAGAGAGGAATTCCAAAAGGGGGGCAAATTGTCGCACGACGCATTCCTGAAATCTCTAGCTAAGACCTTCTTGAGTATCGACACGGAAGGCCGTGTGATCAGAATGGACTCCTTCTCGAAGGTTCTAGCGCCAGCTACAAGGTTGGGTTGGATCACAGGTTCAAAAAAAATCATGCAGAAATACGTTAACTTGCACGAAATGACCATTCAAGCTGCATGCGGCTTCACCCAAGCCATAGTTGCCGGTACCATGCGCCGCTGGGGTCAGGAGGGATATTTGGATTGGTTGATCGGGTTGCGTCACGAGTACACGTTGAAGCGTGATTGTGCGATCGACGCCTTATACAAGTATCTACCAGCTAGTGATGCCTTTGTCGTCAATCCTCCAAACGCAGGGATGTTCTTCACTGTTGACATAGATGCCTCTACGCATCCTGATTTCAAGACGAAGTACGGTTCTGATCCAGCAAAAGTCGAACATGCAATTTATGAAAAAGTCATCAGCTCCGGTGTCCTAGTGGTTCCCGGTTGTTGGTTCAAAACCGAAGGGCAAACTGTGCCAGCACAACCTGCAGAATCAACACATGCAGGAAATCAGAACGTAATCTTTTTCAGGGGCACATACGCCGCTGTTTCGCCAGACAAACTAACGGAAGGTTTGAAAAGGCTAGGTGAAGCTTTGAAAGAAGAATTTGCTCTTTAGGATTATCATTCATTTCTGTGTGTAGCTAAGAAAACAAACGACAGAGCACACCTCTCGACGTGTATCAAACTTGTTTAAATATGAATTAAAAGTTGAAAAGAATACTATCTCCACCCAAATACACTCTCGTAAATCATCCCATTAAATAAAATAAACCTATACAAAACTTGTGTAACAAATTATTCCTTATGTTCCGTTTGTGGCTTTGTCTGTTCGGTTATATCAATCTCCAAACCTTGACTGGCCTCGAGGTCTCCTGAACGTATACGTTCCAGAGAGCCTCTTGAAGAGGTGACATCTTCATTAAGAATAATTTCTCCGCCTTTGTTCTCTGGGCCCAAAGTAATCACAACCAGAAATAGGCCAAGAACGGCTCCCATAAATATAGCCATGACTTTTCCGTAGTCGTAGACGCCCTCCGGTTTGCCTTCAACTGGGAACCTCTCCCCAATGGTTGCCTCGATGGTCGATGATGCACTACTGATCATGTTACCCATCTGATACGCAACTCCTGTCAAAAACGCCCTAAATTCCATTGGGCACATCTCCATTAGATAAATTGGACAGCATCCCCACAGGCCTTGAATGCAAAACTGCAAGAAGAACACGGCAGCATTCAGACCGCTCTTATCTGAAACGAATCCCCATGGGTAAAGTAAAGCGCCAGCAATAATAATGCACACCACAATAGCAAATCTCCGACCGATAAACGATGAGCTATGGGCGACAATAACACCACCAGCAATTGCCCCTAAATTTGCAACCGAATTTGTTACAGTCGAAGCGTTCTCTGAATAATCGTATTGTTTGGTTAACATTGTGGGGAACAAATCTTGCGTGCCGTGAGATGAAAAGTTGAACATGGCCATTAGGATAACAAGATAAACCATGGTGATCCAGTGACATCTGACTGCCAAGCGGGCATTCTGCCAAAACAATGATTTGCCGTTATTCGTTCTTTCGGCCGACCTTTTCTGTTCCGCCTTTAGTCTGACATACGATGGGGACTCTGGCAATAGCAATCTCCACACGATAAATAAGACCGGTGGGCCTGCACTAAACCAAAATAATGCTCTCCAACCATGAGAAGAATTATCAACTATGGCTCTAACGAACACAACTCCTAGAAGATACCCTAGAGCGTAACCTTGCTGAAATATGCCCGACAAAATGGATCTAGCCTCGACTGGGGCATTTTCCAAGGCAGTTGCGCTTGCAACTCCGTAAACGGAGCCCATAATCACCCCAAATATCGCTCTCACACCTAAGAAAGCACTGTAACTCTTGACAAACCCCTGCGCCAACTGAACCACAATTATCAAGGCCATGGTGATACAGTACGGATATTTTCTGCCAAACCTATCGCCCGCATAACCAAATATAATGGCGCCGACTACACGCAGCAACAAGACCAAGGTAATTGCGTGTGATATATCCTTAACGGTTGTATTTAAATCCTCCGCTATAGCTGTCATATTCAATGAAACAGAAAAAAAATCCAGCGCATCCCATGTCCAGGCGCACAGACCCACTAGAAAAAATTGGGTCTGTTGCCAATTCATCGACCTTAATGCAGGAAAGGGATTCAGCGGGTACTGTTTTCTCGATTCGCGAATACTTGCACGAGTTGGAAACAAGGTAGTAAGCCGCGTTTTGAAATATCTCCCTATTTCCTCCCTTGTGAGGTGATGCTGTGGTTTCCGCTTATGACCACTGCTTTTACAACCCTCTGACTCCCTCAACTCCGGTTTACTTGCATTATCGGTGGAGAGTCTCTCCACAACCGAGGACTCATAAGAACTAGCCGACTGGTTTGCAATGGTTGTCATACTGTTCCCGTCTTCTCTTGCGTAAATAAAAGAGTCCGTCAAAGATGCAGTCCTACCATCTCGAAGTATTGTTTATTCGCTCCTTTTATATTGACCAAACAACTCCCCTCGAGGCCAGCTTAGCTCTCGCCCCTCTTTGATCTCGTACTCCTCTCCTCTTTGATCTCATCTATCTCCTCCACTTTTACGTCCCGACATCATTCATTAGTCTTTGTAGGGTCTTCTCGACATTTTTGGCCCTCTTAGCCTTCTTGGCTGCTCTCTTCGCCGCAAATTCCCAGGACAACTAGAGTTCCGGGGAAACAAAAGGAATGGGTCCCTTCACCCGGCAGCTTTCGAGGTCAGCGCGGCGGCATTCCGAAGGGAGACCGCTCGGCTAGACGGACACCGAACATATGGAGGTCGCACCAGTAAGATCATAGGCTAGTCAAAATATATATCATTGTATATAAGGGACGGAGAATAAAGAATTGTTGATAATAAGGATTGTTGAAGTAACAAGTGTTGAAGTAAGAAGGATTGCAGGTTGACTCACGTTTCGGGGTTGACCGGTTCAACGTTCCAAATGGTCTCAGAGTACTCTTCGATGCAACGGTCGCTGCTGAAGAAACCGACGTTTGCAACACTCAAAATACACTTCTTGATCCACTCGTTCTTCTGGGTGTGGAACACCTCGTCCACCAGCTCGTGCGTGGCGACGTACGACTCAAAGTCATCGCTGACCAAATAGTAATCACCATGATGTCTGATACTATCGATCAATGGCTTGAATTCGTTAGGATTTTCGGGAGAAAACGTACCGCTTTCAATAGCTTTTAGAACCTGCTCTAATTCAGTTGGAAGGGCTGTCTTCTTAAATTGATGGTTGTACCTTAATTCCTCAACGTGCTCACTCAAGTTACCAAACAAGAAAATATTGTCCTCGCCAATCTCTCTTGTAATTTCGACATTGGCACCGTCGACCGTACCAATGATTAAACCACCATTCATGACAAATTTCATATTCGAGGTACCCGAGGCCTCAGTACCTGCGGTTGAGATATGTTCACTCAAGTCGCTTGCTGGAATAATGATTTCTGCCTTTGACACGTTATAATCTGGAATGAAAACCACTTTTAGAAGGTCTGCAATTTCAGCGTCGTCATTCACCACTTCGCCGACTGAGTTGATCAATTTGATGATTAACTTTGCCATGTAATAACCCGGAGCACTCTTACCGCCGAATATGGATGCCTTCCGTGGGTACTTCTTGGCAACTTCTTCAATCGATGCACCTTCCTCCAACAGCTTTTTCATGGCCAGGTATCTATAAATCACACCGAAAATGTTCATTTGTTGACGCTTGTATTCATGAATACGTTTGACCTGAATATCGAATAGAGTATCCTTTATGTGGTCTCTGTCAATAATGTCAACACCGTTGTTGGTCTCCTTTATCAAATCAGCCAGCTTCAACTTGTTATCGGCTTTAACCAAGTCCCACTTTTGTTGAAACGCGGGATCATCAGCTTTCTTAGCCAACTCAGTTAGTTTTGGCATGTCTAACAGGAAATTTGCAGATGGATCGTTGAGAGCTTCACCAATCAAGTCAGCCAACCTTGGATTGGCTTGCTTTAACCATCTTCTTGGCGTGATACCATTCGTGACGTTGGTGAATTTTTGTATACCATAAACTTTAACAAAGTCCTTGAAAATGGTGGTTTTGATCAACTCCGAATGCAGTTCGGCAACACCATTCACTTTGTGAGAACCGACAATCGCCAAGAAAGCCATTCTAACTTGTCTCTCGGGGGAGCATTCCTCAATAATGGAGACACGGCTCAGTAAGTCAAGATCCTTGGGAAATTTCTTTTCAACTTCTTGCAAGAAGAACCAATTGATGTCGTAAATTATTTCCAAATGTCTTGGCAATAAGTGGCCAAACAATCCAATTGGCCATTTCTCCAGGGCCTCTTGCATAACAGTATGGTTTGTGTAAGAAAAAGTTGCTGTAACAATGTCCCACGCTTTATTCCAATCTAATTTCTCCAAATCCACCAGTATTCTTTGCAACTCAACAACTGCCAAAGTTGGATGAGTATCATTCAATTGAATGGCAACTTGATCCGGAAGTTCAGACCAAGGCCTTGCAGTCTTTTTAAATCTTCTGATTATGTCATGCAAAGAAGCAGCACACCAGAAGTATTGTTGTTTCAATCTCAATTCTTTACCTTCGTTGAAGTTATCGTTTGGATATAGAACTGCAGTAATAGACTCAGCACGTTGCTGGGCATTGACGGAATTTTTGTAATCACCGGAATTGAATTTGGCAAAATCGAATTCCGTAGTTGGTTTCGCCTTCCACAATCTTAAATTATTGACTGTGGACGTCTTATAACCGGGAACGGGGAAATCGTAAGCAATTGCCAATACTCTTTCGCCACCAATCCATTCGGAGGGTGATAAGGTAGAGGTATCGCCCTCAGTTCTGTCGACATAACCGTAGAAAGTAACAGGCACTTGGATCTCGTTACGCTCAATCTCCCAAGGATTACCAAAATTCAACCAATAATCCGGGGTCTCGACCTGATAACCATCGATGATTTTTTGAGCAAAAATACCATACTCATAGCGCAAACCGTAACCCCAAGCAGGAATGTTTTTCGTGGCCATAGAGTCGATGAAACAAGCAGCAAGACGACCCAAACCACCATTACCCAAAGCAGCGTCGGGCTCTTTTTTCAAGACATCTTCCAAGTTGAAACCCAACTCATCCAGCGACGTTTCCACCATCTTTCTTGAAGTTGTTTCTGGAGTGTCGACCTTTGTGTTGATTAAAGCATTATCCAAAGCTCTGCCCATCAAGAATTCTAAGGACAAATAATAAACACGTTTGGGATCTCTGGCAGTGATTCTCTGCTGCGTGGTGTTCCAGTCGATGATCAGATTGTCACGAACACTCAAGGAGGTCGACTCATAAGCAGCCAGATCATCACAGTTGTACAAGGATCTCGCCAAAGTTGTCTCGACGTGGCCAATAAATCTATTTTCGAATTCCTCCTTATCCTCGAATTTCTTTACTTGATTCTTACTCCAGATGTTTCTCGATTTCAATGGGATAATTGTGTCAATGTTCTTGATCTCTTGAGGCAAGAATCCGGTCAGTCTTCTCGTTAAACGAGGGACATGAGGAGCACGAGGCTCCTCGGTTATTAAATCATTCGATGTAGTAGTCATTGTTCACTCAACGAATATTAGAAAAATCTCAATTTCACCTAAAGCACCCACTATTTGCAGCTAAATACCCCTTGTCAAACAAAGCGAACGATATCACTCAATTAGACCAGGAGTTGCTAGACTATATAGATCCTGGACATCAATCCCCTACACCATATAAAAATCCTTCGAACATCCTATCTTATATAGTCCCATCGACTGTCATCTCAGAGTAGTAAAAATCCTTAAAATCTTCTATAGTCGCCCGCCCCTTGCTCTTTTCTGCACACTTCATTTATGGTGTGGCATTCTTGAAAAGGAAATCAGTCTCGGATGTGGGAGGTCTCCCTTTTTTTGACCCACAAGAAAACCCACAGAGCGCGCACGGCCAATTAACTGCTTAGATAGCGATTATGGTAGTGGTTGGGAAGAGGCAGTTTAGTGGTATTCACACCTGCGTGCACCTGAGTTATTTAGATATACAGCGCGCCGCAGGTAAAAGATGAGATGTATTGCTGGAATGCTGCCCCGTAATAGTGGTTATAGTGGTGGTAATGGTAGTAGTAACCCATTGAAGGAAGCGTCCAGCTCAAAACATGCAGCGACACGTTTATCATTTCGAATGCATTTAGGTAGATGGCTGATTTGGCCGCAGCGGTGAGGATGCTGACGATGACATTGAGGGCATTTGGTGGTCTATTGCATCTAGCATTTCACAATTGGGATGAATTACATACACAATTTTGTCCTTGTTCTGTTCGGCGGAGTCCTGATCGTCCACCGAATCGGTTAAGTCCGTTCTGGTACCATGGATTTCCATTAAAATTCGATCCTTTACCAACCGCTTCAGAACTTTGTACGCCAGTTTTCTTTCTTGCCAGTATTCATTTTCGGAATCCAGGTCGGACTCTCTTTGTAGAAGGTACCAATCAATGATGTCAGTTGCGGTTAATTCTCTACCATCTTCCCTTTCGACTTGTGCAATTTTCTGCACGATTAAATTCATCATTGAAACATATTTTTCGTACGAGACGGTGGTTTTCATCTTCGGCTTCGTAATCGGCCTCGAAGAGTCTCCCTGAACTACGCTCAACACAGACTCTGGTTCGTGTGGCTGTTCTTGTTCCTGCGTACCCTCTTGTGGCTCATCATCTATTTCGATGTCATCCACATCAACGCGGATTATACTTTGTCTCAATAGATCGTAAGCCTCTGCGACAAACGATGGAGTGATTTCATCAACGCAATTTGCTCTCGCAATCGCCTCAGACAACCGTATCATACTCTCCAGCTGCCTCACCGTTATTCTATAACTTGATCTGCTGTACCCTTGGGCATCATCTTCTCTCAATTCTTTGTATTTTGTGATTAAAAACTGCCTTGCACCTTTGGTCAACGTTGGCTTGAAAGTCCTTGCATATTTGATATAACGGCGTAACTGCTGTGCACTGAACGGTGGATCGATGGCATCATCTCTTTTCATATGCAAATCGACAATGTGTGAAGCTAATTCGGTGTCGATTTTCTCATTGCAATCGTCTAATATAACGAAAAAAAGATCAAATCTCGACATGATCGGAGCTGTCATGTTTAGATTACCCCTTAATGACAACTTTCTATTGTACCTACCAGCCACTGGATTAGCAGCTGCCAATATCGATGTTCTCGCATTTAATGTTGCGTGAATACCTGCTTTGGCGATAGAGATAGTTTGCTGTTCCATTGCTTCATGAATTGCGACTTGATCTGATATGTCCATCTTGTCGAATTCGTCAATGCAACAGATACCATTATCCGCCAGCATAAGGGCTCCGGCTTCAATTGTATAGTCGCCACCTTCTTCGTCTCTTACGACCGCCGCGGTAAGACCAGCCGCCGACGACGCCTTACCAGAAGTATAAACAGATCTTGTTGCGAATCCGGTAACGTATTTTAAAAATTGAGATTTTGATGTCGACGGGTCACCCACGACACATATATTGATATCACCTCTCAATTTGATTCCCTCCACAGTACTTTTATGAACACCACCTAGCATTTGCAAAAGTACACCTTTCTTTACGGCTTCATGACCGAATACTGCAGGAGCAATTGATCTTACCAGTTTATCGTATATTTGTTCGTCTTTAACCATTTCCTTCAATTCGTCTATTTCGTTTGAGTTCAAGCTATTAAGGAAGACCTCCTGATCCTTTTCATCATCTTGGTAGACATTAGTAGTTTGTAGATTCGACGCTATATGCATAGTGTCCTCATAAGTGCTATCTTCACTACTACCTTTTTCCACAGTGTTGGATCCTATGCTAACGACGTGGCATGCCAAGAAACTTATCGAATAAGTTAAATCACGGACACCAAGAGAACGAAGACCGGTCACGCCGCTGTTAAGGCCTTCCGATGATCTCGTTATTCCTCTCGTGTCAAGACTAGAAGTGGGTTTGACGCCCGGCAACCCCAATTGTGCCACATTGGGAACAACTATTTCCGTTCCAGTGAATTTACAACGGTCACCAGGTTTAGCTCTCTCGACACAATCGCCTCGTAGTATTACGTCTATAGTACGTGGCATTGAACCTGTGGGAATTTCGTTCGCATTTTCTTGAATTCTAACTTTCTGCCAGTCGAGAAATTTAGAACGTGGGACATTAAGGGTCCAGAAGGCTCTGTTTTCACAAGCTGGATTGGGACAAAAAGTAGGCTCCGTATACTTAAATGCTTGCTCCACATTATCGACAACGGCACGGCACATATTACAAGTGAAACTTGCTTTAAACAGTTCAGGGCGAACTTCTGATGTTCTGGTAACAGTGCCTGAAATACTCAATAAGGAACCGATCTTCTCAGATCTAATATCTCTAATCCTATGGACCGTTGGTAGATTGAAAAAACTTATCTGGAACAAACGTTCAGTCTGCTCTACAGAATTGCTGACCACCGATCCCGTGGCATTGGCAGTCCCTGTATCCGGGCGTATACTTGATGACATATCGTTGACCGAGGAGCCGAAGCCTTGAGTATCTTGGTCGGTTTGGAGGCCATTTATTGAATCCCCTGAAATTAATAGTTCAGGTTCGTATTTCCTAATGATACTTCTCAAACCCTTCACGAGAAATGGTAGAAACCTATAATATTGCTCCGATATAGCCATTGCCAATGCTCCATTCTCTCTCACGGCCAAATGTCTATAGTCAATGTAGATCGTGTTCAGATCATAAACTTTCATGAACTCGATTTGTGCCCTATACACTTTCTCGAGTTCTTCTGTTTGAGGATTTCTAACCGAGAAATCCTCCAAAAATTCTTCGAAGGCTTCGCGCACCTTTTCACCGGTCACATCATCCACTTTCTTGACGTGGTTGATAGCCCGTCTTCTTAAGGTCGACATTGGTGCATCAGCATCCATTGGATCTGAACGAGAATCACTGAACGTGTTTTGAGAACTGAACTGAGATGAATTGACCGGTGCATTAGCTGGAGGACCCTGTGGCTGAGACGAACTCGGGAATTGGTTGCGAGAGCCAAGTTGAGACTCGTTCTCAAACCCGCTTGCACTTCCGAAGCCACCGCCAATAGATGAAGGCGGTGGTGAAGAGTTTGAGGCTCGGTTGCTGCTAGGTGTATCTGTTGGGAATGGAGACGGCATGAATGGGCGTTAATATTCCAATATAGTTGGCAATCACTACGGAACAATGATCAATATGTTAATGATTATGATGAATTTGGTATGTTTTAAGATTCACGAAATGAAAAAAAGACAGATAGCCTTCATTAAAAAATTTCCTAATTGGGAGGTGTAATTAGCCAACTTGGCGCGAGTGTACCGGCGCGTCTTCACAGCTTGAGAAGTATGGATAAAGCTATAATTCACTAAGGACTTGCGATCCATGCGAGTGCAGGGGCCCAGGGGCCCCGAGCCCATCGACGAGCTAGAAATCTCATACTTGAGAGTGCTTTTCTTCGCTACATTGAAGTCCCGTTCTAGCAGTCGAATAGTTTCAAGCAATTGTGAACTTTCGCACGCCCAGGATCTTACTTGCCACATTTCCTTTAATTGATTCGTATGTCATCACTGTTGAAACTATCAGCGAGTTTGCTAGTTGTAGCCTTTTGGGTTTAACTGGCAGGATGCCTTGTAATGGTATGGGAGACAAAAAAGTTTGCGCAAGCCCGGAATCGAACCGGGGGCCCAACGATGGCAACGTTGGATTTTACCACTAAACCACTTGCGCACGTTTCTTGTTGGAACTACTTGGAACTATACATTCTTACCACCCACAGGCTCTCACATGATGTTTTATTGAACCTAACCCACGAAGCAAGAAGGCTTTGGTTGCATCAGGTCTTGACCAATGCAAAATTTACTCTCTAAGTAAAAATCATTCGTATTGACAGGCAGCAATATAATCATCCAAACTAATGCAATGGATGTCGAAATAAAAAAATTGAAATAAAATATTCTATAGATGTTATAGACGGGCCGGGCCGAGTGGATTCGCTCATCCGGCACCTGGTATAGATGTTACAAACCTTGTGTATTCCGGTTTAGCTCTCTGTTTGAGGTTAATAAAGAGGGACGTGAACGCTGTATAGTGCCAGTGGTTCTCGCGGTTAGCTCCCAGATGTGTTTTAGAATGTTAAATGCAGAAAATGATGACCTCAAATATATTATTTTGCGGCAGGGAGTTTGAATTTTGAACTCGAGCAGCCACCAGTCAGAACATTCTTAGGAAACGAGTATCCTGCTTCCTCCCAACTTGTCAAATTGACGTTATAGTAGGCATTTTTATGAGCATTGATGTAATCTTGGGTGGGATAACCCTCTGGCTCGCACGTGATTGAGATGCTGTTATTTGGCTGGTATATTCTGATATAATCAATAGACATGGTGACGGGGAAGAAAATAAACTGCCAGTCTATGTACGCCCAGTTATTGGAAATACCCAAATTCATAATAACCGACATAGGTTCTTTACTAATTCTTCTCCATCCAATATTACCATTTGGATGCAGTGCTGTTGCGTAAAGCGTATACGTAGGAACGTCACCGACAAACCAACGAATATAACCATCGTCATCGTCATTCAAATATTCAAAAGCGTATTTTTGGAATTTACCCGCATCTGGACCAAATTCATACCAAGTAGTGTTCAAAGTGGTGATAGCGGAAACAGCTTGCTGAAAAGGGCCACCACAATATGTATTCATAGAAGTAGTGGTGAAATTGTAAATTTCGACGAAATCGTAATCTGGGATGTACCAAATATCAAAGGGCGCAACTTGTAAAGATTGGGATACAACACCAACCCCCAAAGTAGTATCTGCCTCTGCTTCTAAAACGTCAATTTCTGGTGCACCCCTACCAACACCCTGATTTGGATGCGATTCACCATCACATGTGCAAGCGTTTAACTTCTGGCCAGGCAGGTAGGAAATACCATCCGGTGAACTTTGATTTGGGGTAATACCTGCATCACAAGACTCGTATGAATAAGGCCAAACGCCTTCGGTACTGGCTAAATAACCTGGACGACCCAAGTTACCAGCAGTCCACAAACCAGGCCACAAACCAGTCACTCTACCATAGTTCGGCAAGTTTGCCGAAACTTCAATTGCACCTTGAGTAAAGCACATTTTATTCCAACTTTGTAGCATACCCGATCTATAGTACAGATCATGATTTTTAAATGCGTCCATTCTCAATTGTAAAGTACCGTTATGGGTGGTAACAGCATCCGGAGAATACCACTCTAAATCCTTTGTGGCGGCATAATTTAAATCACCAGCCGTCCAAAATTGGTCATCGCCATCATAGAAAGTTCTTCCAAGAGCATTAAATTCATCTGAGAAAGCCAATTGCCACTCACTACCATCGCGCGCTTTTCTCGTTAGAGCTGATGAAGGCGTATCCGGGTCTATTAGAGAGGTCCTGATAGCTGACAGTTGGGGATATTCATAATCTGTCAACACATTGATAACATCGTAGCTCTTAGAGTGATGTAAACCACCGGTGAAGGTAACTGCTGGAATAACGATGAATACTACCATCGCACCAAGAAATAAAAAGAGAATGCCTACCAAACCACCGAACGATCTCTTGCTCATATGCTTGAAATCGTAGGCAAATCGTTTCTTATCTAATCTGGCTTCTTCCTCCGGATCCGGGTTGTGTAAGTAATCATCATCCTCCTTCTCCTCCATTAACAGAGGGAACGACGAGGCCGGATAGCCGCCAAATGGTGAGAAATCTTGCTCTCCCAAAAACGGGTTCGAAGAAATCGAAGAAGTAGAGGCGTTGCCGGGTGATGATGAATTAAGGCCCTGAGAGTCTTTTGTTTGGTATGGCATCTGTGCCATTGAAGTTATTCTTGAACTTACGAGCGGGTATCTATCATATTCGGGAGGTGACATGATATCATTTGCAGACAGCCCGGTATTTAAAGAAGTTGAAGATGGTATTGCCTTAGAGGAGTTTAATCGTAAGTTATCCTGAGCAGTACTAGTTGCGCCGGTCGCAGGCGAATTCTTTGAATAATAACCTTTGTAATCGGACATAATTCTTCCTTGTCCCGGCTCCTTCGCGGCCTGGTTTGGAGGCAAGGAAATGTCACTGTTATCTGGGCCCTTGAAACGTATCGATGAGCCATCAGAATCGTTACGGAGTGTTCCATGACCAGCATTTCCTGTTTCCAATAACCCTTCCTCCTCTTCCTCGCTGCCTAAAAACGGGTTTCTTTGCTCTGAAGATGCAGAGGCTGATGATTGTCCCGTGCCGATACCTTCATCGCTGCTACTAAAATTCCGTCCGTTGTTTGTTAAATTTCTTACTGACATCTCTTCCAGCTACTATATCACACAGCTAAAGAATAACCATACACTTATTAGTACACAAAAAACGCACGTTCCGATAACGAATGAATCTTTTCTTTATTATATGGATATCCACTGAGTCGTAGCGTTTCCCCCTTGATCCAAGTGATAAATATACAAGCAATAAATGAGACGTTCTTGTCGACTTTACACTTTGATCCTCACGATATTTCCCAATTCCCTATGTATGCGGATCAATAATAGCTTCAGGAGGTTTCTCTAAACAATTTCTCTCTTGTGTTGATTCAATAAGAAAATTTGTTCAACTCTAGAACTTGCTTCGCCTGCTTGATTGAGAACATGCTTTTTCATTTCTCTAAAAATTCTTTCTTTCCTGACCAAGTACGGCCCGCCCGTACAATCGCACGCACACGTCGCTGAAATATCGCGTATTCGTTAATGCGAAAAAAAATATGGCGTCGGCCATCTGTAAATCTGGAAAATAGGCTAATTTTAGTACAAACAGAGAACAACATGGGGAAACGTGAATAAACAAGTAGTTCTGTCGAACTCGGCGTAGGTCTGCGATGACGCAATTGCAGAGCGACTATGTAGCACACGCTTACGGGAAATCGTAATTGTGTCTAAAGGGCTTGCACCTCATTCTTATTCATAAGACGCATCTTAACCTATCAACTGGAGTGGGTATAGGTATTGGTGGGCACCATTGGCCGTACTTTCAACTGTTTCTTATTTTTTGAGTGCATTGTCGATGTGTCTCATTGTCATCAAAGCAGCACGTATCGAGCCATCGCTCCTTTCGGGTCGGGAGATACATACATAATAGCGCTGTACGGAACGATCAAGGCGTAGCGCCGTTTGCGCAAGCACCTCGAGAAATCTATTTTGGGCTCGGTATGGGGGGCCGCCGCCGCTTGCGTGCTCTTAACAATTACCCGCGTGGTTCGAAATCTCAAACGGAGGATAGGTATCGACCCTCGAGAGTGCCTTGCATGAGAGCCACTTTGGTTACTGGATCTCCAAACCTCATTTTAAGTCAGCCGCCTGAAGGAGGATCTTCGTCCCGAGTCTTGTGAAATCTCTCTTCCTTATGTTAATTACATCTTTGGTGTTGGCAGGGTCAGTAAATAAGTGAGGGCTTTTGCGCAACTTAACTACTGTGAACTCATCGGCCGATGCTACACAGGAAACCATCTCGGCTTGTCTTCTTTTTTTTTTAGTCTTCTCTATACTCTGGGGACGTACATGAACGGCTCTTTAAGAAGAAGAGCTGCCGCTTGTTAATCCTGAGGAAAATTTAATTACGTATTTACGGTTTTATTGATTGTATACTAGATACTTCTTTATTTTATGGACAGGGGGGGACGATTCGAGCGGTAGGCAACCAGGGATACCGACAGGTGCGATGTTTCACAGGGCATTTTGGTCTTCAACGGCTGAGGTGGTGGGATACCTCGATGATTTTTCCCGTCTTATCGTTTCGGTTATGTGCTCTACAAAGTTCGGGTCGACTAGGCCACGCTGAGATTGCCAATACTTGTAATGCAATTGCACAATTTTAGAGGGCAGTTGAATCGTTTCGTCAATGACAATCCAGTCATGCAACACCAGCATTTGCAAGAGCTCCAGCTCACTCATCGTGGGCCCTAAATAGCCCACGGATTTTAAGGCAGTTGAAGTTGATTGCAATGTCTTTGGCACGTCTTTCGTAGAATTGGTTTTTTTCCCAATTCCCCCTGCCGGATGCATCCTGCTGAAAAGCTTACTTCTCTTGTAAAGATCGTCATTATAATAAGTGCTGCTCAGAGCCAGACAAAGACAGTCCAAGATAATGAGCATTGATGTTGTTGATATAGTTGGCGCTTTTAAACCAGCCTGAATTTCATCCTCCATGAATTTTTGAGGGACCAATACCACAGCGTCGCACATCATTGACATGGAGCTGTTCGGGTCCGCACACACAGCAATTTTCTTAAGAATTTTGCCACCATCCTCCTTGGGCCAAGCTTCCATCTCTTTTAAAAATTCAAGAAATGTAATAATCTCTCCAGTCTCGCCACTTGTACTGCATAGCAGGAGACAATCTTCGTCCTTTATGCATCCAACATCGCCATGTAAGGCCTCCGTAGGATGCAAGTACATCGATGGTAGCCCTAGTGATTGCAACATAGCAACACTTTTCTTAGCAATTTTGAATGATTTGCCACAGCCAACCAGAATAATCTTTCCATGCTTCTTTAGACATTCACACAAAACTTCAATAATACTGCTCAAATTATAGAGCAAGTCATCACTTTCCCACTTTTCGACCAAATGATCCACCTGTAGCGAATGAATATATAACAACCTTTTAAATGAGTCGACTGATTTGTGAACGGTAAGAACCATAGCTATTCCGGTTTGGAAACTTTCAAAACGTAAGGGACCGGTATAGAACTGAATGGCGAAATTCAATTTCTGATGTTACAACCAGCATACGTATTAATAAGGGTCCAAAAAAGAGGTTACGCAACCTCTTTTTGTCAGCACTTGGCTTTCGGGTAGTCAAATTAGACTGCCAAAAAATTTGGACGAGTTCGGAGTCGAACCGAAGACCTCTCCCATGCTAAGGGAGCGCGCTACCAACTACGCCACACGCCCAGTTATTTTGATATAAATTCGTCTCTCTCAGATGAATATGTTGAGCAGCTACCAAATGAACTTAACGCCAATACACCCTTTCTCGAACAATTGGGATGGGTTGAAGAGTCGAAACTATCGAAGGTGAAGATGATATTATAGAACTGAAATATTGTAGAATAGTATCTTTCTAAATGACAGGAAGGACGACCAAATGAACAAGGGATGATTGAGCCCTAACATAGGATAAGTCGATAGGAAAGAGTGAAAATATATCGGGTGAAACCTAATTGCAAAACGATTACAAATCAAAAATATTACAACGAAGAATCTATGGTCGCACAATATCAGTCAAAACGGTGCCACATATTCTACCGAATCAAATAAATAGGCGTGTTATGTTTCAATATGCGCATTTCACCAGGTATAATTATTGGCGATACTGCCAGAGATGAATACCTTTCGATTCAGACATGGTTTCACTTTATAGGAAGAGAGAGGATTTATATATCTCTATACTTGAGCAATCACCAATCAACCAAGCAATGTCCAGTATAGACAAGTTCGAAAATTTCACTAAGGAGCATCTCTTTCAACAATTCCCTTAGTACGTAATATGCTATAGCGATAGTGATTTGCCGACCTTATAGGTCGCTAGCTGCAAACGCAATATCGATTTCATGTGATACATGTGCGGCTGCGATATTGTGAGCTGATACAACATTAAATGATCGCAGTCTGTCTGAACAAAATGAAGCTATAGCGGCTACCGGACATTACCTGAGATGCATATTACTCTAAATCGTTGGCTGTATTAAAACTGCCTCAAATTGTGTATAAAATGCTACGGCGCATATACGATTCCGACCTCGTAGCGTCACCTATTACTCCAGGTGGTATCAATAGAAATCTGGTCTGTGTTAGAATTAGTATGGTAAAGTTGACGACTCGCGATTAACGGCCGTACCTAGAAGTAGATGATGCCGGAAAACTTATGCATTTGAAGAGCCAAGAGCTAAATGTACAGCCCCTCGAGCATATGTGTTGGAAATGCATATGCCTATGTGAGTACGCTTTTTGAGACCTACAGAACTCCATCCCTGTGCTATTCTATAAAACAATGATTTCATATTCTAGGGGACTCCTCAATTATCATTTATACTCTTTCTCGACTGCAACTGGACAGCGCTTCCTCGA